>JAECUM010008663.1:0-75890 GCA_016617855.1 Megalonaias nervosa | reverse complement strand
CTACATCATGCGAGACTAGAGTGATGCCTTCCAGCTTGTTGTCTAGTTCGTCTGCAAGGGACTGCTTCACTGAATCGTTTTTCAGCTTGGAGACGTTCAGACGCTTCAGCGTCTTGCTTCCTTGAGGACGTCCAGGAGGCTGTATCCTTATGTTAAGTTTGGAGATGATCAGCCTGTGGTCAGTCCAGCACTCAGCTCCACACCTAGCCTTCGTCACTGTGACGTCCTGCCTGCCTGTCTTTCTGTCGCACTATGACGTAGTCGAGCAGATGCCAATGCTTGGAGTGTGGGTGCATCCATGACGTCTTGTTGCGAAGTGGTAGGCGGAAGACAGAGTTGGTGATGAGCAGTTCGTGCGCTGCACAAGTTTTCAGCAGTAGGAGGCCATTGCTGTTACAGCTGACAATCCCATTTTTCCCAGAACTCCTTCCCACGAGGTGTGATCTGCGCCAACCCGAGCGTTAAAGTCACCAAGGATGATGAGTTTATCTGTTCTGGGCACGGCAGCAATAGTGGATCTCATTTCATCGTAGAACTTGTCCTTTGATCTCATCAGAGTTTGTCAGTGTTGGGGCGTAGGCGCTGACTAGTGTGGCATATCGCTTTCTTGGGAGCGGCAGTCGAACGGTCATCAGACGATCGTTGATGCCTTTAGGTGAGGCCGACTGTCTTGTTGACTAGGTTGGACTTGATGGCAACCCAACTCCAGCCTCGCGATGTTCTTCCTCGCTGCGCCCAATCCAAAAGAAGGTGTAGCCTGCATTTACCTCTGACAGTTCACCTTCGTCGGCAAATCGGGTCTCGCTAAGTGCTGCAATCTGGACATTGTACCTGGCCAGCTCTCTGGCAATCAAAGCAGTCCGTCTTTCAGACCTTTCAGTCCCGGCACGATCCATGAGTGTGCGCACGTTCCATGCGCCTAAGGTGAGAGTTGTCACCTTGATCCGTTTCTTTGTTTTCTTACCGCTGGAGTGGATCACCGCCAGCCGCGGTGAGCTGGCCAGGGTAAGATGAAGTAGACAATGTTTAGGACACCTTTTCTAGTCCCTTCCTCTTGCTGTGGAGGCGGGCAGTGTAGTACTAAAGAGGGCTGCTCGGACGCTCAGGTGGCTGCCGAACTCCCATGCTACTTCGGTCACAGGAAGACGACTCTCAGACAAAACAATGTTGCTTGAAGATGTTGGTGGATGAATGAGACACATTGATACCCCAGTGGAAAACATGTAATTAAATCGTTCATGATATTATAATGTCATATCATCATGTTAGTGTTACTCTGACTCAGCATTAAAAAAAAAATCGGGAATAAAAATATTACTGAAACGAGGAGAGCTCGCAGGTGGTCCAAATAAATTATCACTGACAGAACGTCAACTCAGTCACTTCAATGACGCCAAAATATCAGCGACTGGTGTCAGACTTGATCTTTTTGTGGGTGCAATTAGAGATGCAGTCAAGACGGGTGGTATATTTCCTCTTCTCGCAGCTATACCAGCGTTGATAGCCGCTGAAGCCCCAGCTGTTGCAAAAGCAGCTGCACTTGGTGCTGTTGGAACTGCCGCTTGGATGGCATTAAAGAAAGCAACAGGTAAAGGCTTAAAATCTTCCAAAAAAAGGGAAAGGTCTAAGACTGCCAGGAACTCCTCATTCATAGTACGGTCAATCCACGGGGAAAGGTCTAAGACTACCTGGGACACATCGTTGATACTTCCAATGTACAATTTTGATTTACTTGATGCTGCTGCGCGGTTATATATCACATACTTTAGAGGTGTTTTTTTGCGTTATCATTATCAAAACAACCAACCTGTGTTGAAATCGGTATCATTAATCTCAATGGAATTTCTGGTCTGAGTACTCATAGGGTTGCATACGCGATTGATCTACGTGGAATTATTTATTTTGATTCGTATGGACTGGCACCACCAAAAGAATTTTTACAATATGGCAGCAGCGTGCAAGGCACTCCGCTACAAAACACTCCCTTATGGTATTGAACATTACCAACACAGACAATAACTGATCCGCCAATATGTGGCCAGGAAGTAATTGCTGTACTCGACGATGTGTCATCATCAACAACACCGCCTCATAAAATCGTGCACGATCATACCACCAGACGATATAGCCATCCACCGTCGTTTTTAACAGGCCTTAGTGAACATACAATGGTTGATATTTTCGGAAGATCTTCCTCAAAGTCTCAAACCTCAAGGTAAATTATCGAAATACGCAACACTTGATCATATCAAGGACAAGAGAGCTAATCTTTTGCGTCGCGTAGATGTGGACCAAAATGAAGTTGTTCTTTTTCAGGATCAACAAGGACGATTAAAAGATAGCAATATCCCGTTGACAGATATTATTCTGCGAGTTCCAGATGCGACCGAAAATAACTTAGCGGTATTTACTAAAAATGGTAAAATTAAATACTCGGAGGAATCAGTCTTAACACTCATGGGAGAGATTGCTGGGCGTATCAGAAGAATTGGAGATATTATGTATGGAGATCTCAACATGAGCAGAAATACAATTATTAATGCGAGAGAACCAAAATCAGATGATGATGTGGTAACAAAAGATATATAGACAGCAACAACAACACGATCAGAAATGAGATCGATGATCGTTTATTATCCTCCGGTGATACAATGACTGGTTCTCTCTATATGGCTAATAATAAAATTACAGGTCTTAGAGAAGCAGAATCAAATGATGACGCCGCAGCAAAAACATATGTCGATGATAGCAACATTCCGACGATGACTTCGCTGATGACAATCAGTGATGAATTGGACACATTTAGATCTGTTTATACTACTCACCTACAAACGTTTTTGAATTTTCGTAGAAACACAAATAGAGTTATTAATGAATTTTTTTTATGTCCAGTAGTTATTGATATTAAACTCTCTGACATAAATAAAAATATTAATGAATTTTTTGGAAGTCCAGCAGTCGTCGACATTAAACTCTCTGATATAAATAAAAATATTAATGAATTTTGGGGAAATCCAGTAGTTGTCGACATTAAACCCTCCGAAATCAAATAGATTATCGACTGTGTAGTATATAGAGTAGTGTCTGGATCAGCATTATGGTCACCCAATCAATCCATCATATATCGCACTGAGGTTACCGGTATATACAGGTTCTCAGTATTCGGCACTACAACATTTATAATATACATCAAAAATCAACGGCGTTTTTCACTCAATACTACATCTGTTATATTAGTAATGCTGGATCAAAAAGACGATGTGAGATTTTTAGTGACACCCGAAAAACAAGACCCGGTTTGTTTGTTACAGACCCAACTGAAAAATACCATTGACGAGTACACAGTAAAAATAAAAAAAATACCGTAGACGTATGGTTGTTACTGATATAATTGTTTATTCTGCATCCGCGGTATTTGCTGGAACAGCAACTATAATCGGATCATTATCAGCATCGTACGTAATAGTACCAGTAATAGGAGTTGGTATTACAGTTGTAGCTGGTATTGCTGGTATTCTTACTATTATCGAAAAAAATATCTACGTGTGCGGTTGATAAATTAAACGAATATACAACGTTGCTATCAGCGGCAACACAAGCACACGCCAAATTATCATCTTCAATACCATCGGGGATCAATAATGGAATAATATCAGATCAGGAATTCGCAGAAATGATTAAGGTTTACCATGGGGCAACTGGAAATCAAACCCGCCGTCTCCGACAAGGACAGAGTCACTTTAAATTAAACCAGGAAATAAATAATAATAAATATCATCAAACGATCAATGATCGTCACCAATGACAACGTCATTGCTACAACAAGTCGTCACTAATACAACACCACCAACAACCACGGTGATATCAGCGAGCTCAACCAATCCTGAATTCTACGTTAGTTTTCCAATGGCAATTCCAGCCAAAGAAATAGCATTAGCACAATTGCAAGTATATTACAGCTGGCCAAATATTAGATCAAAGTCATTCGGTAGGTTGCCCGTAAATAACTCATTAGAGTTTTTTTTTTTTTATAAAAATAAATCTGATGGAACTCCAGACTGGCAAGTTGTTGGTATTCCCACGGGCAGTTATTAAATAGAACAGATCAATAGAGAATTCCAACACAGGATTAAATCTATCACAGGAAAAGAATCCAAAAGCACTATTACGGTTCATGAGACAACAATATCAGCTGCGAGAGAAATATCAACACCTGACTACACCGTAGATATATATCAGTCAGCGATCAGAACCGTACTAGGATGGCCAGAAGTTCCACCGACGTATGAAGGTCCACCAGAACCTAAATGAGTTGATTTCACCACAGATAAAAGAATATTTTACAACAACGCACTTCCAGAATATCGAAAAACTCATCCATGGAAGACCACGGAAACACGTGGTATATCTGGCGAGTAACATTATTTTATTGCGTCTGATGGTACAAAACTTCATAAAATATCGAGAACATTATATATGTATTGTATTGTATATTGCATTTATGAAATAATAAAAATACGATCATTGACGAAGAATTTATTAAATCATTTTCCGACGTAATTAAATCTGAACATCAACAATCAAGCAGCAAAGCACAATATTACGACGATGATGCAAAACAACAGATCATCGCAACGATACAACATCTAAACCAGGTTGCATCCGATCTAAAGTATATCAATAAACCTATCACTGAAACAGTAATTGCCGACGCTGATAAAAAACTTGGTAGTAGAGTTATTGATAGCAGGGCTTTCCACGTAACGACCCTTAAAAAATTATTTCTCGGACATAAAACAAGATTTATATTACCAGGATTTAACGACGAAGATCTAAAGAAAATCGTCAATAATATCATCTATGAATACTATCCCCAGAACGTTGACACGTGGAGAGAAATATCCCTACCGGCAAATAACCTCAGATATAGCAATGATCCATGCGGTGGAGGTCGTTATATATCACCAGGTGTTGTCGCGAGCACATCAGCGATCGCAGTAATTTTGGTGTGTGATGCTATCGATGGAAGTTATCAAGTAGATCTTGAAAAATCCAGGCAGGCACAACGAGGATATATCTTATATTCATTTACCCCTGAAGTGCCTCTTGGGTTTTTAATTGTGCCAGTGCCCGTTAATCCGGTTTATCGACGATGTGATAATCCGATGTTGTCACGGATACATTTCAGACTTACTGACCAAACCGGACACTTACTAGATTTAAGGAATGAAATTTTGGCAATAAGTTTATATGTGCGTTCGTAGCCTCTTTTTGTTTAATTACAAAAGTAAATCTGAATCAGAATAAAACTAAATATTATAATCTGAATCAAAGTTAATATTGTAATCTGACTCAAATCTGAATCTGAATCAGAATAAATATTATAATCAGAATAAAAATAAATATTATAATCAGAATAAAAATAAATATTATAATCAGAATAAAAATAAATATTGTAATCAGAATAAAAATAAATATTATAATCTGATTCTGAATAAATATTATTAGCAGAATCTGAATTTGAACCAAAATAAATATTATAATCAGAATTTGAATCTGAATAAAAATAAATGTCATAATCAAAATCATAATAAATATTATAATCTGTATAAATCTGATTCTGAATAAATATTATTATTAGAATAAAAATAATTATTATAATCTGATTCTGAATAAATACTATTATCAGCATAAAAAAAATATATAATCTGATTTTGAATAAATAGTATAATCTGATTCTGAATAAAAATATTATAATCTGATTCTGAATAAATATTATTATCAGAATAAAATTATATATTATAATCTGATACTGCATAAATATTATCAGAATAAAAGTAAATATAATATTCTGATTCTGCATAAATATTACTATCAGAATAAATATTATAATCTGAATCAGAATAAAAATAAAAATAAACATAAATCTGAATAAAAATAAAATATTTCTGGATCAGAATTTGAATCTGAATAAATATTATAATCTGAATCAGAATTTGAATATGAATAAATATTATAATCTGAATCTGAATCTGAATCAGAACAAATAAACCTTTCACTTTCATAATCCCTCTTGACTTTCGTCAGTGACTTCCTCAGTAAGTTTATATAATATTTTTCAGCTGTCGCAAACGTGAACTCATAATCTTTTTTGTTTCGTATTCACGTGATAATTCTGATCATTCTCAATCGCGTTTTGCGAGTGAAACAAATTTTCGAATATCCTCATCATCGACATAAAGTAGAGATTGTTTCACGGCTTGTTGAAGTAATTCAATAAATCGGTATTCAGCTGATAGAGTGTATTTCCGATCATATTTCTGTTCCTGTAGCGCTTCAAAATCATTGGTGATTTTTCAGGATCCCATTGATCAGATAATTCTATATCCTCATCATTTAATTTTCAACCTCAGAAATAATTGCATTAATATTTTCAGAATTCATTATACAATAAATATTCGTTCAAAAAAAATATATTTCTAAATCTGAATCTGAATAAAAACAAAAAGAAAAATAAATCCGAATCTGAATCAGAATAAAAATATAAATAAAAATAATCTGAATCTAAACAAAAATAAAATATTTCTGAATCTGAATCTGAACTAAAATATAAAAATACAAATAAATCTGAATCAGAATAAAAACAAAACATAAACAGTAGCAATAATGAGCGGTTACCATTCAATGGGGTTCCTTCATTTGGCAGTATTTGTTGCTTTCCATAGGGTCCCTTCATTGATGCCTTTTGTTACGTGTAGACTCGTACAAATGTAACAGAAGAAAAGAGTGAAGTTAACAAGCTTTGTATATTTTAACAAAATAATTTATTTCCCTAGAAAACAATGTAAAAATTGTTAAATAGGACTTACAGTTTGTGAATATAATCCAAAATTTGATCCTAAGAATAAAAACACAAGTCCTATCACTAAATAGTTCTATTAGAATCCAGGTTCGAATCTCGACGACGTATAAATATGGAAGGCGATGACGTCAGATGTAGTCCAATGTACAAATATCAACAATTCCTCAACTGAATCACAGTTTTTGTTTCCGAATAATTCCAGAATAAATGTTCATGAATATCTTTCAGAATTTTTTATAAAAAAGTCAACTTGTTGAGTGTCCAGGAGAATAAATTATTAAATCCAAAAATCAGATGAAAAACAAACAATCTGGCAACAAATAAAAAGAAACACCTTGTTCCTTCAAGATGTTAAAATGACTCTGCTAGAAGAATATTAAGAATGCGTATTCAAACCCCAAAAACATCATTTCAAGTCTCACGAGATGGGTCGTGTGGTCTCTTACTACAAGAAATCCATCACGTACGCCAGTGTAGCCCCACTTAAAAACCAATAATTAAATAGCGTTGTTTACACATGGTGATCACGCAAGGAAAGTATGGCCCTGATACTGAACAATCATTTTAACTGCCTGTTTACGTTCTTGCCAGCCCAAGACGAACTAGGTTAACTAAAAATAATTCTCATGTAACACTTTTACGTCTTAAATAAACAACATTTGCTAAAAGAAAATATCGAATTACTGAAAAAGAATTTTGAATCCTTTCAATAATCATTACAATAAAATGTAATGAAACAAAAATAAAATAAAAAAAGAATTTTAAAACTAAGATACAAGCAGTTTAATTACATATACGTAACACTTTCTTATGGCTCCAATGGCCTAGTGGTCGAGCCTCCGCCTCGGATGCGGGAGGTCGCGGGTTCGAACCCCGGACGAGTCATTCCAAAGACTTTAAAAATGGTCATAACATCTGCCTCGCTTGGCGCTCAGCATTAAGAGGTTAGTGCTAGGACTGGTTGGCCTGGTGTCAGGATAATGTGTCTGGGTGGGATATCATGCTACATGTCTGCGGCATAATGCCCCAGTGCTAAACATCACTATAAACTGTCACACTTCAGACATCGTAGCGATATGACTGAAAAATTGTTAAAGCTACATTAAAAATCTAAATCACACACACACACACACACACACACACACACACACACACACACACACACACATGGTTTAATGGGGCACCCTTCATGATTTTCTTTCTGGCTACATTCTTTCTGAATGTCCTTGTGTGGGGTACACTTCAATGAGGTTGAGAGCTCACTTCACCGCTACTGTTTATTTTTGGAGGCTCCACAAATTCGTGAATAAACATAGCCCCCGGCGAATCCCTAAATGCGAGACGAAAGTTTGTATGTTTTATCATCAAAGGATAAAATGCTGAAATCAGCAGTGATAGTCACAGGGGTTCGTTACAAAGAAAATTAGAAGTATCCGTCCATGAATCATGGGATGGGGGATCTAACCTGTAACAATATAACACAAGGGAAGACACGAGTCCGCACCCCTCAGCAGTTCCATCCCTGCTAGTTTATCCTAATTGCGTCTGCTAATTTCCAATTTAAGCCAGTTGTAATCAAGAATAGTTCAATTTTCAAAACAGCTCGACACACTTCGTTCAGTTTGTGACATATTGGAGAAAATGCAATAATTGTTTGCTGATTTTGACGTCTGGACAAGTAATGGCCCAGGCAGTGCCTTTTGCATTTGGATAGTCTTGGATTTCACCACTGACCGAAAGGTAAGATCCAAACAACCTCGAGTCTGTAGTTCAGCGCTAAATACAAGCAGACGATAGCAAGCAAATAAATGGATAATTTTATTGTGCCATGATAAAATAAGCTTAGTAGCGTAGATAATGCTAATTATCAAAATGTTAAAATATGTAAAATATTTTATATATGAGTGATAATGTTCGGAGTAGAATTAATATTAGTATTGGTCTGAATATTATTGTTTTGGTCAATGTCACAATATGCAGTTTTAGAGCAATTATATCAATATAACAATAAATAATGTTTGAAAAATAAGAAATCCATCACTCAGAAAGACAGATAGAGAACGTGTACTAACATGGCCCTATTGCTACTGTATATATGCAGTCACAGGCACGTAATAGCACCAACCCCACAGGTTTCCCCATTAATGAAGTGTGTGTGGTACAGTGTGATGAGGAAAAGCACACATATTTAAGGATATTAAAATTTTCCTTTGACTCTCTCTCTCTCTCTCTCATTCTCTGTTTCAAGATATCTCCATGTTCATCCATAAGCAATGACAATATAGTCAAATTCCACCATACAGACATTCATTATCAAAAAGGGAAGGGCTGGTTTGCTGAATACATTGACCTGTTTGCTGACATGTTATTTAGCAAATGTAATAAAGTGTGACATATTTAATCAAAAATACTGCACCTATCAATTATGCAAATAAATAGCATAATAATGTCAATTTGTTACCAGTGGTGATGGAAACCTGGATGTATCTCCTGATTGTGAAGGTGATTGTGATTTAGAAATGGTTGTTTTGTTTGCAGTACATCTGAAAATGACTGAAACTGCAATACACCGATAGCATTTATAAATGTGTTTGACAGTAACTTAACGATAAAAAGGAATTTTCTCAAATACCAAACTGAAAATCATGCATTACAAATGGATGTATGGACATATAATCAAAAAAGCACAAATTTTATGCACCTTCCACATTTGTGGTGTGGAATAAAAGATACATGGACTTGCAGATATGTTCCAGGATCTTCAAAGCCTTGTTGTGTAGAGTTTTAATGATTTAATGGGGTCACTTAAAATCAATAGTGCAATTACATTGCCAGCTCTCTAGAGCATCTACCTGTGTTTCCAAACATTCTGGAATTATATAGACAAATAAAATCAACGAGGAACTCAGAGCATCCGGTACATATGAGAAGTGCTTGTTTATTGATGGCTACTGTTAAAAGAACATAACATTTTATGTTGAGTATGTACATATGTATAAATGACAGAAAAAGAACATAATAAATATGCTATGTATGAAATTATTGTGGAAAGAGAAGGACTGTACCTATTCATCATTATTAATGTAGAAATATTCCAATGTGCAACACATAGGAATTTGTAAGCTGTTTTGTTTTACCTGTACATGAAAAGTAGTAGTTGTCCAATATTAATGTTTCAAAATGCCATCTCTCTTACTTGCCATGTTCTCTGCAGAATTTAGAAGTAGTAGACAGTGGCTAAGTGGTTAGGGTTTCTGTGCTTTGCTTGTGATAGTCCTTCCTGACGTGTATACCAAACTGGCTCAGCTACTCTGATGGGCTTATGGTCAATGAATATTCCTTGATAGAAACAGCACTACAGTGTATGCAATATTTCAATTCTGATTTAATGTTACACATCAGTCTGTTGCAATAAACCTAGGCCTATTTACATTAGGACTTCTCAAGCACTTCAGTGATATAGCTAAAAAGTCTAACAATTGAATAGCACTGGTGTATAACTTGACCTCACTCATCCTACAGATGCTGAATTTTATGCCAAAGAGCATTCTCAAGCACTTCAGTGATAGAGCTGTGGAACTTAATAACTGAATGGAATGCAGGCAAACTACATCTTCAATGAAAATGACAGCCCATAAAATAGATAACCTGAACTGAAGCTCACATGTTTGTGAAATATTTTGCAGCAGCTACAGTGAAATTATAGCAATAAATAGCTCTGGAAGTGTGACATATGTTTACCCCAAGATTCACCCACACTTAAACGTTAGTAGCAACAGGTTTAAAAGTGAAAATATAGTCGAAACAATTTATTTAATCTTAAAACATATACCTGCTTATTAGGCCTGATGATGGGGTGTGTTGGCAAGGTTGTAAATGTTCTCATATGCCGTCACATTGGGTCAGCGTTTGCAAACTGAATGTCATTTTGTCCTAACTGTTGCATAACAGTGGTTCAAATGAAAATCTTGTGATGATATTCTGTTATAGTAAAAGAAATTTAACAGGAACCTAACATCACTGAATAATTGTTTCTTGTAAATATTTCTCAAATTCAAATGATATTTTCCATTGGGATTCACTTATGAAACAATAAAATTTGTATCAATGGGGAAAAGTATTAGATGGCTTTGCCATTCACGTATATAATATACATGTATACTGCAAAAGTGTCTTCAAATTTATACAGCACTTTGAAAGAAACTGATCTGTCCAATTTTGAAGTTTCTTGTAGTGTCTTTGCAAGTGAACGTTTTCACCTATCACATAATAATATTGTTGATGATGAATAAAACTACTTTCTACCACATTCTGATTTTACTTACAAGTTCAAAAGCACACACCACATGTAATCCAACCTTCAGCATAGTCATATTGAAGTACAAATAAAAAGTTTCAAGAAATACTGCAGCCATTTGTTAACTGCCTCATATTCGAAATATACTTTTAAGCTATCAGCAAACTCTGATATTCAGATGGAAAATATGTACACTTAATCCACAAGTCAACTGAAATTGCACTATACTGGTGAAGTTCTTTTCCATTGGCTGTATCTTTTCATTCTCATGATATCATTGGAATTCACATTCCGTGATTCCAGTCCTACTAATTAAGGTGAGCAAGCAGAGAAATCATGTATCACTTCACTTTGTAAAGAGATTGGTTATTTGTAACTTGTGATGGACAGGGTGTGGGTTTCAATCCTACCATCATAGCATGTACATTCAGCTGTAATGAATTTAACACAGCTTACACGTGTGTCTTTGGGCAATGCGCATTGTTGTTGTTGTTGTTGTTTATCCTTGGAATCTGAAGCAGACTATGACATCACTAATAAGTTTGATTTCTGCAAGTATGTGAGTTGCTGATACTACAAATTTATGCTCTGAACTTTCTCTGGCACACTCAACAGGAGAAACTGATTTGGATTTCTTGACAAATAGAGGATGTGCTGCAATTTTCAAGTTGATGCTACTCATGCTTCTGCAATAAATCTTCAGTTCTTCCCATTTCAGAGTCTGTAGGTAGAGTAAGGTGAAGTGACCCAATATCTTCCCAACACTCTTGGTCAATGCTAAAATGTTTCATGGATGACTTGAAATTGTACTAGTGAAATTAGACTATATTGGTCAAGTTCATTCTATCAGTTATATTAAAATTAATTTCATTGTCAGTATACCATTGGATCCACATTTAGTGATTCTGGGTCAAACTATTTAAGCTCATCTATCAAAGGAGAATTAATGCTACACTTTATATTGTACAGCGATTATTTATGTGGAACTGGAGATGGAATGTGTGGTCTTCAGTCCTACTATTTGCGCATGCAAAGTCTGCTATAAGGAATGTATCCTCAGGCAAATTCCTTTGTTCTTGTTTGCTCGTTGATTTTGAAGATGACCATGGCATCACTAACAGGTTTGGTTTCTGTGAGTGGCTGACCTGGCAGGTCAATTTATGCTCTGAACTGTCTGTAGCACACATGGTTGGAGATGGCTTTGGTTCACTTGATCAACTGAGGATTATCTTGCTAGTCAACAATCAGGTTAAAATTAGATCTCCACTGTCCTACATGAAGGCAATTCATCAGTGTTGATGCATGGAATGCCTGCCTGTGTAAGAACCTTAATGTCTGGGACCTTGTCCTGCCATTTTATTCTCGCCAATTTCCCAAGGGTAGCCCGTGTGAAAATGATATACTGTCTTGTCATGACATCTGTACAGTGTCCAGGTTTCACAAGCATTCAGCAGGGTCACTGACAAAATGGATTTGTAGACAAACATTTAGGTTTTGCAGACTTAAAAATATTCTGCCAAAGGACACACCTCGTTTAGCAATTCTGGCATTGGTTTCATCATCAATATGCACTGCATATGACAATGTGCACATAAGGCATCTGAACTTCTCCACAGGCATGAGGGTTTGTCCATTTATTATGATGGTGGGTCTGCATAATGCTTTCCTTATACAGGTTGTTGCATCACTACTGTCCTATTGATAATGATTTAGATACCTTTTTCCCACAAGCTGAAGAGAAATGGTCCATACTGGTTGCAAGTCACACCTAAGGTTTGCATTCAGTGAACAGCCATCAGGAAATGTGAGATCATGAACATTCACTGATCCATAAACAGCTGAGTTTGCCATAAGTCTGGTATGTGGTGTAGATCATAGTGTAATAGTCAAAGAAGGCATTATTAAACATGATAGAGAACATCATATCGACGAGGGTCGGAACCAATTCGCTGCCTTGCTCGACTCCATTGGTGACTTGCCATCCCCATCATAATTGAGCATGCCATCGTGGAATAAACCATATAATAAATCAATCAGTTTCTGCAGGCTCCAATCTAATAGCTGCATTATTATTTACAGATATTCTGATTCTTGCTTTTTTGCGCATGTGGGACAAAACCATTCATCTCGTAATGCATTAAGGTCTTCAATTCTCATACAATCAGCATCAGACCCCACAAGGCCACTGTATTGTACACTTTGTTTTTTTTTCCTTTCCTATACCACTGCTATTTACTTTACGTTTTACACTGGACTTTGAATTTTTCACACTGTCTTTCTTCCTTCTTAATTTCTGGTGAAGGGCTCCTTTTTTAAATGCTTTATTCTTCTCTGTATACTCTTTCCTTAGCTGAGCAATGCTCATCAGTGAGTATTTAGAAGTGTTTTCATCAAGAATACTTTTCTGGATGTTACCTGCATCTTCGAAACTGCCATCAAATGATAAAAATAAGTTTGTGCATAATTCATTCAATGTGTGGTCATTCTTTAACTTTAAATTTAAAAAGGCCGAAAATTTGGAACTATGCAAATTCAAATTTGCGTCTGTCTGAAGAGGTCTCATTGTCTTGTCAAGAAACATAATAAAACGGAAGCACGTATCACTGACATTCATGAGTCCTCATCTTACATTTTGCTTCCTATTAATTTCATGTAGTGAATCCTGTTGTGTTGAAGTGTCTACTAAATCCATTTTATCAGCTTCCAAGTGCTCAATAAGTTTCTTCTCCAATACCAACTGTTCCACTTCTTTCTTATTTTTGGGATTGTACATATTTTGCACTCATCTCTTCATTCTTCTTTTCTTGAGGGTAAGTAGGCACCAACCTGAGATGTATCTTATTTTGCCTCTTCCACCTGATGATGCATCATACTCTCTTCCTCTACCTTGTTCTGCTTGTTCTTCTGCATTCTGCCTAATTGCCTTTGTCTGAATGTTTAGGATTTCTCTGCGAATAGAGCATGACAGTCTAAACATTACATTGTAATGTCCTGAGGATAGAATTTGTCCAAACAAATGGTTGACTTTCCATTGGTACTCGCCGTCTGTAATTACTTGATTACACTTCTTGTAAAATTCAGTACAATCCTTGTTCGCTACTGCTGGTGTGGAAACAAAGTACATCTTCTCTAGTGGCCATATCTTGCTCCAAAGATATTCCACAAATTAGCGTGTTTCCTTCATGTGTTTTTCAAGGTATGCAACAACTGTATTTTCTATGGATTGACGTGGAGTTTCTTCACTGTTGTGCAGAAGGCCCTGGAGCATATTATGGACATCAACTCCTTGGGGCAGCGGAAACTGTAATATGTTGCTCATACTCTGCTCTATTCTTTCTACCACTTCTAGAAAATGAATGTCATTGTCACTAGACATTTCGTCACTGGTATTCGTTTCTGCTTCTAAATGTGAAAATCCAACAGGTAATATATCAGAAACGTTATGGGATTGCACACAACATGACAAGTCAGCTTGTTCCGGTAGTTTTGCCTTTGCATAAAAAAAAATAGTGACAGCGAGTGGTGGTACCTTGACATGATTGGTTGAAAAGTTCAGAACCTGCAATCCTTTTTTCCTTGTAACTCGGCTTAACGCAACAACAAGTTGGCCATACTGAGACATATTTTGGCAGTCAACTGAAACTCTTTCCAGTGTAAGTCCCTGCGCCTTGTGGACAGTTAGTGCAAAGACCAGCTTTAATGGTATCTGCCAACGTGTGCCTACATCGTTCTGTAATTGTACACTGTACTTAGTAAAAGCATATTGTTTCACACATACCTGTCGTTTAAGTAAAGAGAAATAAACACAAACGTTCGCTGTATTGGTTTCCATGACTTCCCATGTAAGCCCATTAAGAAGTTCATCAGATATATTGACAAGCAACATGACAGGACACCCCACTTTAAGGTGCAGTTCTTTTAGTCCATCACAACCTTCGGTATGTCATTCCTCATGACTATAATATATGGTCCTCCCCTGAAAAGAAGATGACGTACAGCTTAAAGCAACACACACACACACACACACACACACACACACACACACACACACACACACACACACACATATATATATATATATATATATATATATATATATATATATATATAACTTGGTCACCTCCACCCCTATTATAGGGTTATGCCCATTGTGGATGGGGCTGCAGATTTGGGTTTTGTCACTAAATATCCCTGTCTTCAAACTCCACAGACCCTTGAAAGTGCATGTGCATGTATATTAATTTACTGAAAGATTCAATTATCATAGTGATTTGTGAATTGGACTACTAGGTCATACGTTAATGTTAATCATGGAGTATGGTGGACAGTGTAATGGAGTGCTGGGATTAGTTTTTGAAAAACAGTCTGCTTATATTTAGTTATATTCACTTTTCAGGTTGTGTTCAAATATTGTCAAAGACAACAACGGGACAGTCTATTCAAAGGACCTATATGCATATTATGAACAAGAACGCAAATCCAATGAGGATCCATGCAAGTCAATACACATATTTTACAGATTGTTAATGCAGCTGTTCCCTATGAATAAGCATACAAGAATCCGCATCAACAATGTCAAAACACGTGCATACACTGGAATTTCATACCAAGCATCACAATTCCAATTGGAAACAGGCAGTGTAGATTTGTCAAATATTCAAAATTACCTGGACCATTCATCAATTTTTATTTTCAAAGACTGTAGAAACTGTGTGAAGAGTTAATGTGACTTTAAGAAGTCCAATCAGGATAATTGGATAAATTTAGAATGTACCGATGATCAAGATTTAACCAACATTTTCTCCTCTCATCTGGGTATTTTGGTGGTTTAATTCATGATAAAGCTTCTATTCAGGAAGATTAGGTACTGAATATGAAATGTAATGAACATAAACTGATTGGATGGATAGATACTGGAAAGGAAGCGGAAACAGTAAGAATTCTAAAGGAGAAAGAAGTAAAGTGAACACTTGCATCAAAAGTTTTACATGTGTCGTTTTTGGGATACACTGGTTTCTGATTTCCCATTGTGCATTATCCTACTAGATGCGTAAAAGCTTCTGAACTTTACTTAATAATCTGGGACATTATATCCAATTTACAGTCTTGGGGTTTCACTGTTATCTACATTCTTCAAGATGGAGGTGACCAAAATCGGGAGTTTATGAAGATGCATTTCAACAATGATGCTGATGCTAAGATGAACAATTACATGAGTGCCAATCTAGTAAATCCAGTCAGAAAAATGGCACATTCACAGTATTTCTCTCAGAATGTGACGAAACTGAGGAATGCAGTTCTTAGCAGTGGCATACATTCCTTCAACACAAGGAAGCTAGTCAAGTCAGATCAATGCATTGTATAGGACCAGTGGATTAATGCTGCCAAATGGGACGAGGATGCCGACTCTTGCAAAGTTCATTACAAATTATCTTACTCACAGCTACATCAAGATTCTTCCGAGAAAATGAGAAATCACCTTGCTGAGGAAGTTTTGAACAATGATATGTTAAACTTGATGCGACAATACCAAAGTTTATTAATGAATAGCTGTGTTCTGGATAGTACTGTTGAATATTTGGACAACACAAGCAAGCTAATCACAATTTTCAAAGATCCAAGACCAATTATATCTATGTACGATACCCAAATAGAGTCCTTATTAGCCATTTTACATTGGTTTCAATCATGGAGAGAGGAAATAGAAGCAAAGCCACTGTCAAAAAAGGAAAAAGGAAAAATGATTCCAAGTAAACAATGTTTCGATGACACAGAGAGTTTAATTTCTATATTTACTGAGTTATGGTCTTTGTCCAGCCAGGTACAACTCTGATATTATAGAAAACATATTTTTCCAAGTGAGGGGCCTGCACAATGGCAATTTAACTAATCCAAATTACAGCACGTACTCGTCCACTATGAACAGTGTTATTTTAGGACAATCTAATAAGTCTCATGGTCGAAAATCCAATACTGGCATTTTATCAGCAGACCCATACAATTTTAAGTTGGATCCACCTGTACCGAGGAAAAGGAAGACACTGACTGACATCACTAACAACCCAGTTTAATAACAGAGGTACTGTTAAATTACAAGACAGTGCTACCTCTATTCTGTATAACATAAAACTAACATTGCACGTTATCTCACTGGCATGCAATGATTATGTTTCCTGAAATACAAACCTTCCATTTCACACAGAGATCTGGCATTCCAAAGATCGACTTCAAAATTCCTTGCAAACACCTTCACTGGATTCTCTCCAGGTGGTAATGTCCGTCTCATGCGACAAATTAGCTGTTTAGTTGCCAAAGCTACATTACCTCTGCAAAACAAAAGTCCAGTTCTAAACAACATTGAAAGTACTGATTATTACAGTAAATTAACTTGTATACAGTACATATGTTATTTTCAACTTATTTATTGTACTTTTCATTTTGCATCAATAACAATTTTCTTCCTTGATAATGGATAACGTCTGAGAAGAATATGTAGATTTTCATTCAATTTTAAAATTAAATTTGTCTTGATAGACAACCTCATTTGCCTATTTATCATTCCATGTCAAGACCGGTTGACTATCTTTACAGTTTATAATGCTATATAATCAACAAATCTGTATATTGAGAATCCTGTCTCTTAAGACAGTTGATCTTTGATAGTAGTGGTCTTTCAACTCAGGTTTAACTCTACTTGCTTATCACTTGGAACAGATTAAAAATTGTGCAACTACTGTCAATCACAGTTTTCACAACTTAATTCACATTTTTGTTACAAATTTTATGAGTAATAATGATGTGAGTATCCTAAAGAATTATGAAAAAATGGTCAATTTAAAAGACCACATTAAGTTCACTGTTTAATTGGTCAATAGCTTCATGTTTGATTGCAATATAAAATTATACAGTTTATGTCAAATAAGCATCAATCTGTTTTACAAATATTGTTATTATCTCTTGGACCAGTGCAAATAGGAACACGTTTCAATTCTAAACTTAAAATGATGCTAATTTTTTAAGTTTATAGCTATATAAGACAAGTGACATGAGGTGAAAGGAGTGCTAAGTTAGATATATCTCTGTACGTTGTTTCCACTGAAGGTCACCTCTTCTACAGTAAACCAGTGACTTTATAAAGCATGTATGATCTCATGGAGGGCAAATATGGTAAATACTAGTACTATTATACTACATTTGGGTGTTTGTCAAGTTGGAATGTGTGTGTGTGTGATTTAGATTTTTAACGTAGCTTTAACAATTGTTCAGTCATATCGCAACGATGTCTGCAGTGTGACAGTTTATAGTGATGTCTAGCACTGGGGCATCATGCCGCAGACATGTAGCATGATGTCCCACCCAGTCAAATTATCCTGACACCAGGCCGACTAGGCCAACCAGGCCTAACACTAACCTCTTAATGCTGAGCGTAAAGCGAGGCAGCTGTTAGTATCATTTTTGTAAGTCTTTGGTATGATTCGGCCGGGGTTCGAACCCGGGACCTTCCGCATCCGAGGCGGACGCTCTAACCACTAGGCCACCGGAGCGGTTCAAGTTGGAAGGGATGGCCTATAGAGAAATTGATATGACAAAGAAAAGGTAGTATACACTTTATCATATCAATCCATCTGTATTTCTTAATGTGGTATCCATATATATATATATATATATATATATATATATATATATATATATATATATATATATATATATATATATATATATGCATCTAAGATCTATCAATTGATAATCCAAAAGGGAGAGAGAAAATCTAAATATTTAATAGGCCTTCTAAACTGTACATGATGTGATTAATATAATACACCAGTAATCGTTTACCATCTTTCATACATGTTGGGTTAAATGCTTTATATACAACCAATATTTCTAATATACGAGTTGAAGCTTAAGGATTTGTAACAGTTGCCAATTACATCTGTAAAATAAATGACAAACAGCTATGGTATGATTACCCTCACACTAAATTTCTTCACCTTAATCACATTCATATGTTTCTTGCAAATGTTTCTAATCCAAACTTAAATCGCATTTTACCCAATGGCCAAATTTACGAATAACTCAGGGCTAATATTGTACATAGGACTATGAAACATTTTCAACATAAAGGATCTCCCATGACATTATCACAACCAATGACGTGGGAAAAAGTGGTACTCATGGTAAGAATCATATGATGACTTTAAGGCAGAAAAATGTAAATGGTAGTTATGGAGTGGCTAGGTTTTATTTACCAAACCTATCAATTATGGGTTTACAGTACATGTGATTATAACTCCATATCATCAAAACATATTGTCAGTGTAAGCAAAAAGTACATGTTGCTTTACACATGTTCCTTCATTTCAATTGTGAATTGGTATCTTTGTTACTTATTATAAAGTATAATTTTCTATTAAGAAAATGGACAAAATGCACACAACAAACGGAAGTAATATATGTTAAAAAAAAATGTTTAGTACCTGAAGATCTCATGAATTGCTGCAATGAGGTCTGGCTCATCTTGTCCATGTGTAGATTGTAGGCTGACTTGATGGAAATAATCCATTAGACTGGATGATAATATAGAAGATCCATCATCTCCACATTCTGGGGTAAGAACAGGAGGAAACTGATAAAAGTCCTCAGACAATATCACATGTACACCTCCAAAGGGCTTATCACTGCTCCTAACACGTCTGAAAAAAAAATTCTGTTTGACTGAAAACCTTCAGACTTACCATAGACCCTTTGTCTATGACTACAACGTCTACATTTAAAATGTTGCATTTATTGTTAAGAAAATCATCATTATTTAGCAATAGGTTCAATATTTCATCATTGCGAAATTTTCCGTCTTTGATGCCTGAGAAATGGTGAATTGTTGTCACATTTAGTTCAGTACATGCATACTCTCTTAACACACTTGCAGACTTTCCAGCTGATTCTGTTAAAGCTATCCTTCTCCAACTGATGGTCAATTTATCAATAATCCTGCTAAGTGTGAATGTTTTTCCAGTTTCAGGACAGCCTGTTAAAAGTAGATTATGCCCTTTCTCTGCGATCTTCGAAACTAACAACTGCTGCTCATCCATTTTCTTTGAAGTTAACATATGGACAACAATAAGAACAAAAAATGTATAACCGTTTAAGTTATTACAATAAGTATTGACATGAATTTTCAAACAATAAGTAAGTTTCAGGAGTTAACAATGCACGGTGCAACAATGTAACCAACAATCAGCACCAAATTTACCAAAATCAAAATGCATGACAATGTACAGTAACGATAGTTACTGCGGACTCGATGTTGTTTGGATCTTACCTTTCGGTCAATGGTGAAATTCAAGACTATCCAAATGCAAGCAGCACTGCCTGGGCCATTACTTGTCCAGACGTCAAAATGTGTGAACAATTATTGCATTTTCTCGAATATGTCACAAAGTGAACGAAGTGTGTTGAGCTGTTTTTAAAATTGAACTATTCTTGATTACGACTGGCTTAAGTTGGAAACTAGCAGATGCAATTAGGATAAACTAGCAGGGTTGGAACTACTGAGGGGTGCGGACTCGTGTCTTCCCTTTTGTTATATTGTTACAGGTTAGACTCCCCATCCCTTGATTGATGGACGGATACTCCTAATTTTCTTCGTAACGAACCCCTGTGGTGATAGTTGTTAACTTACTTGGAAAAGGGTTAACGGTTAATCAGCTTTTAAAACAAATGCCTGTGAATGTGCAAGAGTTTGTTTGTTGGCGTAACTTATATCAATACTAGCTACTTGATGGCTTGATGAATACATTTCGCTACAACACTAGAACTTGGCTAAGGCGAGGGGGCATCTAAAAAATTAAGATCAGTCAATGTACGACTACAAGAATGACAGGGCAAGGTTGTTTTCGCTTTCCTAACAGAAGGCGGCAATATTTACATATTTTAGGTGACATAGTCGCCCAATTCACCTCGTAGCGTGACCCCTGATTCAGTTTTATTTTTGTGCTATTATGCCATGAGATGCCACACGTATACTTTTGCCACATTTAGCCTAGTTTGCAGTTTTGCGTTGTATTTGAATCCGGACAGAATTTGTCTTCAACCTATTGATTTTGATTGCATTGTTTTCAGTTTTGTTGGATCAAAAAACAATTCATTATATTACTGCGGTGAAGTGAAGTTAAAACATATAGAAATCAGATAAAAAAAGAAAAAACACAGAAACAAATTAATCAACAACTGCAAAGATTACATTTAAGTATTTACTATTTTGATGAAATGAAAACTGACATATTATTGCATTACAATACTTCATCTTTTAATTAATGTCATATTTTCTATCCGTGCATAAAAAAATGTTTTGCTATAAAATGCCATATGTTTTTCATACAAATGCAAATGTGTAATCTATTATACTCCAGCATATGTTCTCTGCGACTTATCAATCATCCAAAGATAATCACTCTCAGCAAGGTAATACCTAAAATGTAACAGCTTGAAATATATATGAAATATCTTTTTATATGATTTTGGTGTTATTTTTTTACTTCGATGTGTAGATTTGGATACAAAACACCAGCACATGTACTTGGCATAGTATCCAAAAAATAATTACTATCACAAAAGCAATACCTGAAATCAAATATATAACTATTTGAAATATATAACAGTTTGAAATATGTAGGAAATATCTTTTTATATGATCTTGGTGGCTATATTTGTACTTCAGTGGGTGCAATAAATGACTACAGCTTTGGGTATGAAGTGACCATTACTTAGGGTATGACAAGGCTTATATGGGTATGGAAAAGACTTGGGTACAAAATGATCTGCTTTGAAACATTTTATCAGAGGTATCTGAAACGCTTAATCATGCATATTTGGATGCAAATTTTTTTATCTGCGATGCAGATAATCACTGACGGAGGATTCCTCTGTACACATGCAGTAGCTGTGCTGCAAATTCAAAGGCTTGCCAGTCCTGGTTCAACCACCTGCTGAGAGGGAAAATATGTTGTGATCATTTTAGCTATGCTGATAATTACAATGACAGAATTCAGTGATTGAAAGACCCCCAGATGTTAATGTTGTCATTATATGAGTACATCAAAAAAGGATGACGCAATAGCTAGGTGGCAAGTTCAAAGACTTCAACTAGCTGCTGAGTGGTGGGAAATTGTGCTGATATTTACCATGACTGAATTCAGAGGCAGAAAGACCTAGAGATGTACATGTACTTATTATAAGAGTACATAAAATACACAACTTTAGCTTTCATTATAAGGTTCATTTCTTGTAGCCGAATAAATAGTACACACGACCTCAGAATCAAGATACAGTAAGACTTTGACAAAATGCCATTTAAAACTTTGAATAAGTATTTTGGGGTTAAACAGCAATTGACAAAGCTGGTAATGAGATGTTTGGATGGAACAGTAGCCAAGTTTAAGAAAGAGTGAGATGCCAAGCTCTGATGGACAAACAAGAGCAATATGTCAGTGATGTGAAGAACTTGGAAAATTCAACTCAATGGCAACCACTGGTTCTTCTCATCTGGACATTTAGCCACTTCAAGTATGCCCAGTGTTTCCCAGGTGGGGTGCAATCTTTGCTGGTGGGACTCCAATTTTTCCGAAAATAGAAGTCCTGGACTCCTAGTTTTAAAATCCTAATGAAACCTGTTTTATTTCAAACATCACATATGAACATTTTCTCTCCAGTATGAACAAGTGTATGGTCACATGGTCCTTTAAATGTCCATTCTGACTAAACAGTTAATCACAAACTTCACATTTAAATGGCTCATCTCCAGTATGTGTCATCATGTGCCCCTTCATCAGCGATAGGTCCAAATACTTTCTGTCAAAACCTCACATTGGTTGGATCTTCTCCAGCATGTATCCTCGGATGTATCTTCAGATGTACATGCCAAATAAACGTTTTATTACAAGCTTAACATTTGAATGGTTTCTCTCGAGTATGTATCCTCAGATGCTCCTTTAGATGTCCATTCTGACTAAATATTTTATCAAAAATGCCACATTTGAATGATGGCTTGTCTCCAGTATGTGTCCTCATGTGATTCTTCAAAGAGGAATTAAATCTAAACACTTTCTCACAAACACCACAATTGAACGTAGTGTTGTCCCGGCAGGCAAAATTCGCGAAATTCGCACGTTTCGCAGCCGGGAACATCAGTTTGGTACAACGCAGAATAGTCAATTATGGCTTGATGGATAGAAAAATGTCTCAGGAGTAAAGCAAGCCATAGAATATGGTCATATGCCTTTAAAGGCAGAAATAGCAGAAGGAAATCTAGGGTCAAGGGTGGAACGAAGTATTGGGAAGTTACTGACCTTGTCTCTTATATAGTATATTAGACAGGGTCCTATGTCAGGACGGGTCATGGGGATAATCTGAGGTATTTTTATCACTCTGTATGATTTGTTTTTTCCTTCAGAGTATTGGTTTTTTCTCAACATCTAGCTCGCGTCGAGCACCTGTGTCTCAAAACGGAACACACTGAACAATGGCGTCACAAAGGTTTGCTTAAACCTGAGCATGCGCATTGACAAGTCCCGACTTCAATGGCACTGGTTCAGGGTCACAACGGACCTCTGCGACAAAAGTCCAGAGACAAAACGGACTAGCGCTTGAATGGCCCGGTAATATCAGATCCTAACTTTTTATTGCGAAATATCTATGAATACTGAAAAAGAAACCAAATACTGAACTAACTAAAACCATAAGAGACGGACTTGATGGATATAAGGGTTGTTAAGCAGAAGAAAGACTCGTGATAGTCAAAGCTGAAGACGCAGAACCCCTTCGCCCAATACTTTTGAGTGATGGGTTGTAAGGACAAACATAGATGATATTTTAAAACAAACAAACAAACAAACATACAATAAATAAAGAAATGTGTGTCATGAAACGTCATTTAGCAAACTGCGAAAAGAACCAGAACAAGCAGAAGTTGAATAATGAAATCTTCATGAAATTTTTAATCAGGGAAGTATGGAGAGAAGAATGCATTCAAAGACAACACACATACATACAAATTCCAATGGTTCAGTAGAAGCCGCTTTTCAAAAGTGAGAAAAATCTGTATATATAAGAATTCATTGATACTTACAGTAGACAAGATAATGGATCCGGTAAGAGAGGTAAAAATCTGAAACAGAAGGACATTGAAGTGAAGGACAGAAAGGGAACTTTGTAATAAAAAAGGTTATAGAACCGCCAATAGAAGAAGCCAAACAAAGAGAAAGATATGAAAATCAGTGTTGGTAGTTACGAGTAGAAAAAACCCAAACAAATGACTGTAATCTTCATACAAATTTGACACAGTTTCGCACTTGTGATCAATAGCTTATTTTGTCTTTTGCAATTACAGATAGCAATTAAGAAGTCACATGGTAAGCGACAAGCACCAAGTATTTCATACTCTCTCTCTCTCTCTCTCTCTCTCTCTCTCTCTCTCTCTAACACACACACACACACACACACACACACACACACACAGAGCAGACACTGGTTATCAAGTTAACTGGTTCTAACAATCAGCCGCATTATTTATTAAAATTAAAGAGAAGAGATGCAAATAGAGAAAATGTGTTATGTTTTCGCTGCTTAGTAGAGTCAGATTTTTGAATAATTTGCACGGGTCTGCTGTATGCTGTGAGTCTTGGTTTTAATCCTCGCTGACGCTGACCGGTGCTTCATTTTTTGCTGCTTAATATTTTTGCAAACACGGACCGGCTGATTTATCAGTCCATTCAAGTAGTGTGCTCCCCTTGTCTCTATTGTGTAGGAATAGTGTTCAAATTTGGACAACTTAATTTTGATTGGATGTGGTGGCTTGCTGCCGCATCCAATAAAATTCATAGACCCGAAACACAGAAGTGTCTGCTCGATACATCAAGGTGTAGATAGGGTTATCAAATCGGAACCTTGGCTTGCGAAGATGTTAGGTTTGATGCATCACACATTTTGTCACAAAATTAAAGAAGAAAGTAAGGCTATTGAGGAGATGGGGTCTTCTGGTGAAAAGGGTATATAATTTACTTTTCTTTGCACCTTCACTCTGTTCTCAGCTAACACAAGCATGATAAAGTGGACTTTACAATTAAATAGGATTTGAAACCTTCAATCAAAGACTCTACTAGACTACCTTGACAAAGTAGTTATTTGTGTTAGACTTTGCGGTGAATTTGACATTCAGTGGATGAATCTAGTTTTTGGTTTTGCATTTTGGGAAGAAGTTTACTCAAATCTTTTCTTTAGGTTAAACCATATTTATTTGAGAAACTTTGTCAAATACCATTACAAACATATGATTTTGGGGCATTCGATATAAAGCATAAGCTTATTACTTTCTTCCCAACAGTAACAAAAATATAAAATCATTGATATCGATGCTGGCACAAATGGTTATACAGAAACTATGTATCAACGTACATACAAAGCATAACAATGAATAAGAACTAATTCGAGTAGAAGTCTAAAGAAGCGCACGATGACGTATACTCATACTGGAGAAAAAAAACCCCACTCAGATGTAAAGTTTGTGATAAAATATTTAGTAAAAGTCGAAGTCTGAATGCGCACACGATGACACATAATGGAAAGAAACCAGTCAAGTGTGATGTTTGTGACAAAACGTTTGGTAGTAATTTAAATACATGAGAAGACATACTGAAGAAAAGTCATTCAAATGTGAAACTTGTCATAAAATATTTTATTCAGTAACCTATTTGAAGACGCAGATGAGGATGGATACTGATAATGAAGATAAACGATGTAATTGCGATGTTTGTAATAAAATGTGTATATTCAGTGGTAAATTAAAGATTCACATGAAAATGTATACTGGTGAAAAACCATTCAAATCTGAAGTTTGATGTAAAAGGTTTACTCAGCGTGGAAATCTTAAGAACAACATGAGAGTACATACTGGAGAAAAACGATTTAACAATGAGGTTTGTGTTAAAAAGTTTAGTTGGGGGTCACGATCTCAAGAGACACACGAGGGTACATAACAGAAAGAAACCATTTAAATGTGAAGTTTGCAATAGAGAGTTTAGAGGAATTGGAACAGTAGTAGATACAAAAGAGGTTTCATGTGAGGTTTCAGATAAAATTTTATTTGTCAGGTTATTTCTAAAGTTTAGATAAAATTTTATTTTGAAATGCTTTGCACTTTGAGAATATTTCTAAAGTTTAGACAAACTTTCATACCCAATCATCACCATACCTTTTTGATAATTTGTTTCATACCTGCTAACTATCATTGGTAGGATATCTATTAAAATGCTGTGAATAATACGATACTCGCGTATTAAATCGTCCATATAATATTTTACACCTCGCAAATAAGATCGTATCTGATCAAGTAATTTTTTAAAAGTGATACTTGCTGTTTTGGAAGCATTTATTTTGGTCTCAAGTCGAATTTTGTACACGCTGTTGCAAGAGAAACTCCAACACCTGATATCATTAACAAAAACGGGTTTAATGATGCTTGTATTATCAAATCTATAGTTTCCTTGTCAAGCTCAAGCAATATTATTTTTAGCAGGATTTCAACTTGTTTTTGTTCTTCTAGACAATCATCAGGATGACAATATCTGCTTATAATATCAAAGTTTCTTATTGCTTCTATTAGTTGTGGTCCTCGCATACGATTTACGCGAGCAAAATTAATTTCACCTTCTGGAAGCTTTGCAATACTTATTAAATCGATTCTATGATAACCTTTGATTTCGTGTATTTTATTTGCCGCTTGTGATCTGTCGGCAACATCTGTTGTAGAAACATTGTTTCTCGCATTAAAAAGTTTATCATAAAATTCTCTTACAACGGTTATAATTGCTGGTTCAGACATTATTTTACAATATTAGATTAAATTTGATCGTCGAGCGTGTATATTTGAAATGCTGTCAAACCTGGAAACGGACCTACAGCAGCGACAACATAAACTCGAAAATACAAGTACTTGTTAAAAGTATTTGCAGCTGGAATTGTCAAGCATTGTGTTGTTGTTGAAATATCCGTGTCTGCTGTACTATACAATATTGTCCAGTTGATATCATCGTGTGATCCTTCCAATCGCCAATCATAAATTATCCCAACACCAGGCTTTAATAGGCCGCGCAAATGAAATTGCCAAACAGCAACTGCAAAGGGGCATTTGATTTTAATCCAAAAGTTATCGGTTTCTCCATCGGTTGTCCATTCTTGCCTATAATCAACAGCAAAAGAGTGATGAGGATAATTTTCAGGATAATATGATGATCCGCTTACCTTAAACCCAACTAGGTCATCATTTGCTTTAAAAAGTGCTGGAATATACCCAACATTGATTTTGGTTCGTTTTACACTACTATCAACATACGCTTTATTTGTCAGATCATTAGAGTTAACTGGAACATATGTTGTTATTATTTTTTTGTTTCTCATATTTATGTTGCCTGACCTTGGTCCACCAGATAGTTTTAAATATGTGGTGAGTGCTCCTTTTAACAGAGCATAACTAATAGCATCAGTATCATCAGCTGGTGGCGAATTTATTGAAAGCCCAGTTGCGTTTGAGTTATTGCTCATTATCAGGTTACCAGTCATTGTGTCGCCGGCCTTATTAAGCTTGTTATCGTCAACAGATTTTAGTTGAGCATAACTCACCGCTTGTGTATTTTCAACGATTGCTGGCGGATATGTGGTTTCCAACCCAATAATTTTTTTTGACTTGACATATTAATAATACCGGCAACCGTTCCACATACTTCAACTGCAAATAACTTACCGCTTGGGTTTGATTTAAGTTTGCTGGTGGATACGCGGTCTCCAAATTTAAAATTTTTTCCTGACATATCCAAGTTACCTTTTAACGTTCCTCCTGTCAATGATAGTTTGTTATTATCGATCGTTTTTAGTTGCGAGTAACTTAACGCTTGAGGAAGATCAACGTTTAGTGGTAGATAATCTACTTCTAAACCAAGTACTCGTTGATTAGACATCAGTAATTTACCTGTCATTGTATCACCGTTTTTTTTGGACAAAAGCTGATGTTTCAGTTATTGTTGGCTCGTCAGCTTAAATGGATCCTGTGAGTGTTGTTCCAAACTTTGTATAATAACTCATGTTATGTAAAATATATAACATAACATTATAGGACAATAATGGCAAAGTCAACGACAAAGTCATCACCGATATTAAACGTTGACACCCGAACGATTAGTCAAACATAAACACAACAACGAACTTCCAGATTATCATTATCTTATTGTTGGTAGTACAGGATCTGGTAAAACAAATCTATTATTGAATCTTTTGCTCAACGACAACATTAACTGCGATCGTGTATACATCTACACAATTAATCCACAGGATAAATATGAGTTATTGAGCAAGTACAACGATAAACTTCGCGATGAGCTTGGTGCTGGCGAAGACATATTTATAATCAAACAACCAGAAGATTTAATTCCCGTGAATGAACTTGATTCGTCCGAGCATAAAATGATTGCATTTGACGATATCCCGCTAAACAATGAGGAGGTGAATAAGATTAGGTCTTATTGTTCATTATCGCGTAACAAAAAATGTAATTCGGTTTATCTTGCGCAGAGCTTCTATAACGTCGACAGATGTTTTATATTATTTCCTGGACTAGATAATGTTGATGTGGGAAATATTGCAAACGAGCAATGTGGTGATGTGACCAAGGATAAATTTATTGAATTATATCATCAAGCAACCAAAGACAAATATAATTTCTTTTTATTTGATAAACTAGCGCGTGATCCAGCTAAGATGTTTCGTTGTTATATTGATAAATTTCTCTAGGTGAATTTTATAAAGCGTATAAAAGATAACAATGAATTATCATCAGAAAGTTGAATTACTAAAGAAATTTGCTGCATCTCAAGCTGCTTTCAAGAAAAGGGTGGAAGAGGCACGTCGATGACAGAAGAAGAAACCACCAAACTTGTTAAGCCATGTACTGAAGCAGGACTTGGCAAACAACCAGAAATATCGACATTATCTCCAGAAGAACTAAAAAAAGTAAAAGTAAAAGGCTTGTTAGGTTTACTCGAGGAAGATCAAAAGAGGAAACTAAAAAGATTGTAGAGGAACTTCTGAGAAACATTGCTAATCCTGTTGTAGGATTAATAAACAACCCTCTTGTGCTTCAACGAGCTATAGCAACATCAACAATTAATCCTGTTGAGTTAAGAATGTTAATAGAAAATTTGTCAAGACAAACTCGAGAATTATCTGAGCAACAAAAAATGATACATGAAACTATCATAGAAGAAATGCCTGTTGAAGAACAGATAAAAATTTTACAGATAAAAGGCTATGTCAAAAATAGATGATTCTGATCTTATTGAATTTGTTAACAATTATTTAGTAAAAGAAAAACTTAACTATCTTAATAGCAATCAAAAATGGCCAAAGAATGATTACAATAAACTACTAAAAATTTTTGATTAAATAATTAATGATTATCCTGTAGCTGAAGAAGCGTTTAAAGAAGCTAAAACAGAGGGAGAAATGTTTTTTATGTTTGATAAAATGAGAGATAGAATTATTGCTAGTGTTTTAAGAACAACAGAAAATCAATACAGAACTAGAGAAAAAGAATATCCCTAAGGTTGGAATTTTAAAAGACTGTTTGATCAGTATGAAAATAAACGAAATTAAATATTACCGGAGGAAAAAGAAAAAACTGGATCAGGTGTTAAAATTTTTACATCAAACGCTGAAATGTTTGACCGACTGTTGTTACTGATATCATCAAAAGAAGCTGGTAATGAAAGCACAGAGATCGACAACGAAATTGTAGACATACTCGAGCAACTTAGATCGAGCGGATTACTAACATCAGACGGATACGAAATTTTACATCGCGATCTTATCGCGTAAAATAATCTAACAAAATAAATATAATGTTACTAGCATCAACAACATTATTACTCGATTCATCACAAACAACGAGTGACAGCACAAACTTTTCTGTCTACTATAATCCACCAATAACATTAGATCCTGGTAGACAGTACAAAATAGGATTAATTTCTGCTACAGTATGGCATTCTATGGCAAATGTGAAAACAAGCGTCAACGACGATTTCACATTTAATCATGGCGCGTGGGTATCAGTCAAAATACCACAAGGAGCGTATAAAGTAACGGATCTTAATAAAACGATAAAAGAACTAATAACAAAAAACAGCGGCAACGCCGACAACGTCGCAGACAATTTTGAGTTAACTACAAACTATAATACACTACGAGCTAGAATCATGTTAAAAATAATTTGATAATCGACGTTTCTTCAGCGACTAGTATCGCATCGTTATTAGGATTTAATCATCAACGATATGGCGGTGTTGCAGAACAAAGTATATCATATGATGGATATTTACCTGTTAATATAACAGAAGTAAACACAATTTTCATCAATTATTCTATTTCAACAGGATCTTATTCAGCGTTCGGAAGCCAAAGTCAAACGAACTACTGTCTTTCATCAGATGTTCCGCCTGGGTCACTGATACAAATTACTCGTCGACAAATAATATACTATCCGATTAATCCTGAAAACCAGATAACAAATAAAACAATGCAACTAACAGATCTTAACAATGAAATTGTCACATATTACTTACACCTACGCGCGAAGACATAAGTTGTTGCAAATTAATTTTGTGAGCCAAATATTGAATAACAAGATGAGACAAAAAGATTTATCGAAGAACATTCGTAGTGGATTCTTGGAAATATATTTACAAAAGTTACTGAATTTTTACCGGGTGTTTGTAAAATAGCACCAATTGCACTTGACGCGGGTAAAAGCTTTTGCGATAGAGGCATTTAGCGTTGCTAGCATCGCAGTCGGACAAAAGATTGGTGATAAAATTAGAGGCGATAAACCAACGGTTTCCGCGGCGGAAATAAAACAACCAATATCAGATAGTGCACCAACAAAAGAAACAGAATGAGCTATGATAGCTACAACAACAAAAAAATTGCTATCACCACGTGGTGAAGAGGTGGTAGGTAAACTAGTAAATAAATCAAGACAAAAATTAGTTTTCACCTCAAATTTAACAAATTTGTATGGCAAGAAGAAAATAAAATATGTCAGCTAAAAGTTATCTTGATCTTGGCGAAGGATATGGTGTCGTTGATACAACAACATAATTCGAATATATCGATTATCTCGACGATAACTCGAACTAACCAAATAAAGCTGGTCAGCGAATTTTTAATACCAGAGAGGAAGACTTGTTTTTATTTCCGCACAAGGCGATGCTGGAGGTTCGTGGTAGAATATTAGATGCAGCTGATGGTGATATCGCAGCCGGCACAGAAGTTGCACTTGTAAATAATTGCTGGAGTTTGTCTAAAAGTGCACGATATGAACTAGCAAATCAAACCGTGGAGTACATAGATAATTGGTTACCAGTTGCAAGTACAATATTAAATATTGTTTCGTTTAGCGATGATTATTCAAGATCAGTCGCAACAAATATGATGTGGTTCAAGGACATATGATTATGACAAGCTGTTGGAAGTGAATTTCGTACTGGTGCTGGTGCTTCTGGTTCGGATGACAATAATCTAATCGCAAACCCCGCTGCTGATGATGCAGCTGCAATAGGAAACTCAATAAGAGCTGCAGTTGCAAATATACGACAACAACGCTATAACGAGGGATATGTCAAACGAAAAGCGCTCGCGGGGGAATCACGACAAATAACAACGATATTGCAGTTATGCACAATCTTTGGATTATGTCACGACTACCATAAAGTATTTCGAGGGTTGAAACACATGCTTATTTTAGATCGGGCAGACCAAAATGATTGTCGTATTCCAGTTGGTGGAGCAGATGTAAAGTTTGTGATTACGAAATTAGCGCTGTGGATGCCTCAAATTGTTCCATCAATAACCAAGTCGATGGAGATTAATGCAGCGTTGGAAGCATATACAAGAAAGATTTATTTTCTCCAGAATAAAATATGCCAAACAGCTGTCCCTAATACAACCGACTACACGTGGCGTATCACAGTGACTGCAAGTGAACAATTGCCAAGGCATATATTTGTTGTTTTTGAGCAAAGAGTACGACATGATATCCAACTACAAAATAATGCTGTTTTTGATAATGCTGATGTTAGAAGAATATTCGTCAGAATAAACTCTAAACAATACCCAGAACGAGCGATCGAATGTGATTTTACAGCAGGCGGTGGTAAAAATGTTACGAGAGCGTATATATATCTGATGGAAGCGATGCAAAAATATCAAGACGCCGAAAGCGGATCACAGATTAATATTGAAGAATTTCGTACGCTTTATCCTATCCTTTTCTTTGACGTATCAAAACACTCCGACCGAATGATTAATTCAACCGCGGAAATAGAAGTAACTTGGACGCTTGGAGGAGTTCCAGTGGCTTCGTTTAATGTGTTTGCACTTGTGTCTACTGACCGATTCTTGACAATTGACTCGGTAAACGGTAGGATGACGGTACAAGTTTAATATAACAAAATAAAATGTAATGAAATCCGAATACACAACTAAAGAAATATACCTAACGCCAGGACAAGTTGAAATATTATCAGTAGCTTTTGCTAAACGCAATTCTGTTCATTTAATGATATCTCCGACAACGACTAAGTCGTCGAAGTCGTCAAAAACAGCAATAAAGGTAATGTTGACGCAACAACAAATCAATAAACTTAATCGGGGTAAGCCGTTTATTCTTAATTTGTCTGTTACGCAAATAACTGCGATGTCGAAACATGGCGGATATTTTGGACCAGCACTTTCTGTGATAGCTAGTGCGACACCAAAAATTGTACCTGTGCTAGGAGAGGCGTTATCAAACAAATCTATCCTTGATGTAGTTTTGTGTGACAATAAAAAATAAATGACAGCTGAAAAAAGATCGTCAACAAAGACAAAGTCGTCCAAAAAAAAAAAAAACGGTAAAGCGTTCGAGGGCGCCAAAGACAATAAAACAAGGAGGAATTAATCCTTTCGCTCCACTTTTAGCGGGGTTAGCGGGAAGTCTAATTCCGAATCTATTAGGGATCGGACGCGGAATGACTCTACCAGGGACCAGACGCCGTTGAGTAATTTTGATATACTTGAAAAATTAAAATCCGACGACGTTGTAGTTTAAAAAGGATTTCATGGAATATATTCCAAAGACGAATTTGGTAATGTACCAGCAGGTGGTTCGTGCGTTGTAAATATAGAAAACTTCAACGATGGATCTGGTACTCACTGGGTCGCTGTTTACGATAACAATTATTTTGATTGGTTCGGACCTCCTCCGAGGCATTTTAAAAAAATTGAAAAAACAAATTATTCATCTAATCAGCTACAGCCGATTGGAACATCCGCTTGTGGATATTATTGTATTATGTTCGTTCGGCAGATGTCAAGAGATCACAATTTTCTAAAGTTTATTTTACAATTTGATGGTATCCGAATAAGAACAAAGATAACCTAGCGCGACAACATTAATTTTGTGTGACAACCAAGTATAGCAACAATGACACAGTCATCAGCAACATATTGTCTCAAATGTAAAGCTAAAACGTCTCACGAGAAGGCAGAAAAAACAAAAAGCAACAGAATGATGTTAAAAAGTATTTGTGCTGTTTGCGGTAGAAAAAGTATATTTCTTGCTTCGTCAACTCCAGATAAGACTCCACCACAGGAACCTTTGTTGCTGGGATCTGGAGTAGATAGAGTCATTTTTGTCGACGATTAAAAAAATAAAACAATGTGCAATTGTGCTTGTGATAAGGATCTTTGCATCGATCAAGATAAAATTGATACTTATTGTCAATTATGCAATCGCCGTGAAGTAATTGGCTCTGGGGTGGATATCCATAAATTTATTGGAAAATTACCGAAGGTGAGTGGAGGTTGGACATTGTTCGGCCATAAACACACTGGGCCTTAAAATCCACTGGACAAACAACTAGACGAAAACGATAATCCATTACCCGGACAAGAGCCCTATGATCAATTTGATGCGATAGCAATGCGTCTCGACATCTGTGACCTTGATAACGAACAAGATAAGCCTGGCTGTGATAAGATAATGTCAGATGAACTTCGTAATATGGAACCAGCAAATATGCGAGAACGATTTGATAGAAGGTTAGTTCAAGGATTAAACGGAACGAAATACAAGTTAGGTCTTGGAAAAGAATTGTATGATGATAGCATGCAATCGCTTGTATCAGAACTACACAAACCTAAAAAAAACGTTTCCGCGACGTAAGGTTGTCGCGAATGCCGTTGATGATATCTGGGCAATATATTTAGTAGATGTCTCAAATCTTGCTCAGTTTAATGTTGGCGCTGATGGCGCTCAGAAAAAATACTTGTTTAACGTTATTGATGTTTTTAGCAAATACGCGTTTTGTATACCCGTTACAGATAAAACAGGTACATCGATAACTGATGCATTAAAACAAATTATCGTTAGCACGGAAAGAAAACCAAATAAAATTTGGACCGATCATGGAGCAGAGTTATTTAATAAAAAATTTGAACAGTTTTTGGAGCAAAATAACATAAAAAATATGTTACAGGAAATGAGGGAAAAAGCGTTGTCGTTGAAAGATTTAATCGTAGACCAAACGAGCTTATCCATAAACATTTGACAGTTAAAAACACAAACAGATATCTTGATGAACTTTCGCAGATTGTTGATAAATAAAATAACATAAAAATAAATCTATTAAAATGTCACCAAACGACGCAATTAAAAATCCAATACTAGCAAACGAAAACATGTATCGGCGGCACAAATTTAAAGTCGGAGATCGAGTTCGAATTTCTCCACAAAGAAGGTATTTGAAAAAGGATTTACTCCAAACTGGACTGAAGAAGTATTTGTCGTTGATAAAGTACTTTTAACAATTCCTGTAACGTACGCGCTAAAGGATCTAGCCGGGGAAGCAGTGATTGGTAGTTTTTACGAACAAGAACTACAGAAAACTGAACAAGATATTTTCGTTATCGAACGAGTAATCAAAAAGCGTGGCAATAAAAGCCTCGTCAAGTGGCGCGGGTACAGCGATAAATTTAATAGTTGGACACCAACCAAAGAGATTAAGATTGCGAAATAATGTTTTGATAAATTTCCTCGTATTTGTTTAAGACTGATTTGCCTTTTACAGCCTTACATAAAGATATTAGATATTGTCGACGATCATCAGAGATCGTCATTAGATTAAATATCTTGACAAATATAAAATTAAATTTTATATTTTTCTGTCGGTCGGGAATTTTGATGTTTAAGAATTGTTTTATCAGCTGCCAAAACAATTGATTTTCGTCTTCTATAAAATTAAATTTCAATATTTTTTTGTGATATGATACTTTACGTTATATCGACCGGTTGTAGGTTTTCTATAATTTTTTTTATCCCACAACGTTGTCGCGGCGACTTCATTTTCGTTGGCATCATCTTCGCAACGACTTTCGTCGTCAACATCAGTTTTGCGGACGGTGGCATCATCCTCGCAACGACTTTCGTCGTCGACGTCAGTTTCGCTGACATCTGCTGGTGTCATAGATATGTCATAAAAATACTTTAGTTTTTCGAGAAGACTCATATTATAATTGACTTTTGTCTAATTTTAATAAAATAATAATGGACAAGATACATCGAGCAGGCAAAAGTATACGGTATTAGTGCCCTTAAAGAGGCAGTAAAAAAAGTATTGTCGGGCGAAAAAATATTTCAGTTAATTTGTTTTTGGTGCACGGCGGGAACGATAAAATTTTATTGCCAGATTTGTAAAGAAAACAATTATACGATAATAAAAAAGTTCGTTTAATATATGATAGAGAAGCAATGATGTTGTGGTGCCATAGCTGTATCGGTCGAGCTGAGCTTGCGAAAATATTACAACAAGTTTAATCGTCATACCAGAAATCTATTTTGTCAAAGGTTGATTGCGATGTTGCCAAACTCGTAACACCATCAGCAGATCTCTTGACTGTTGCCGGATTTATTTTATAATATCTTGCAGCAGAATTAATTGACTTAAATTTTAACACCTTGTCTGTTTCCGTATTTACAGCAAGGATAAGTTTAACCTCACTAAAATTATAATTACCTGTATTTCCTCTTCTGCTATTTTTTTTTTTTTTTTTGACGTGACAAGTACCAGGTTTTCTGGACGATTGTCAGTTTTGACGCGGTTGACACGGTCTATTACTAAACCATCTGGAATAGGTCCATTAAACGTTTCATAAATAAATCGATGACTATGATAATCAACAAAATCCGTTTCTGTTCCTTGCATACTTATCCTAAGATATAAACTGTTGTTCAGAAAACCAACAACTTTTTCCGTTTTTTTTTTTTTGTTTGCTTCGAATAATTCCACAATCGTTTTCCTCGTAAAGATCAAACACGGGATGAGGTTGAAATTCATTTTGTAAAGATAAGTTTGCAATATTATCATCGGTAACCACACCGTTGACATGATATATTCGCTGTCCTTCTAGAATGTCATCACAAAACAACGAGTAAATAAAATCTTTCTTTAGTGTTTCGACTCACTCGGCATTATTACCTTTAACGCTGATTTTATAACCAGCTGGTGTTGCTTTCCCAAACGGTCGTCCGTATTTAACGTGTATCACCGACCCTAACATATTTCCCGCGTACAAGCTGTATTTAGGGTGAACATAATAAAACTCCTGCTCGCTTGCGCTTGTCATCATTAAATTTTGTGCCATTATTCTTATAAGAAATCCTTTTGTTTAATAAGAAAAACTTCTGCTATCTTTGTTTGCAAGGTTGCTCCGACAATGAAAAATTACAAAAGCATCTACAGTACTGTACTGATGTACAATGAATAACATTGTGGGGCGAGGATGAAAAAATTCTTCGGTTTGTCAATCATAAACATAAACTAAAAATTCCTTTCGCTATTTACGCCGACTTCGAGTGTTTACTCCAGCCTGTGCTTGGCGCAGAAAATAATCCAAACCAATCAAGTACAAAAAAAAAAAAAAAAAAAAAAAATATATTCCATACGGAGTCGCGTATAAGATAGTTTATTGTATTGATTCGAGCTTATCCAAGCCGATTAAAATATATTGCGGTAAAGATCTAACTGTTTGGCTTCTCAAGCAGTTGATTGGCGAAGTTGATGATATATTTAAACGTTTAAGAAGAATCGTTCCAATGATAAAAGTGACAGCTCAACAAGAATCCGATCACGAACAATCAAACGTGTGTCATATTTGTGAAAAAGCCTTTGATAGAGAACGTGTATCACCAGCGCCTGGTAGTAAAAAAGTACGTGATCATTGTCATTTGACCGCGCAATATTGTGTAGCGGCTCACGATAAGTGTAATATATAAAGTTTCATGCTCCAGATTTTATTCCAGTTGTTCTTCACAATTTCCGAGGATATAACAGTCACATTATTGTAGAAGCTTTTGGTGATCCTGAAATAACGTCTCGTTTAAAACTCGATAACTTAATCAAGTGTATCCAAATTAATTTTGAAAAGTATATGTCAGTTACTTTATGTAAGTTGCGTTTTATCGACAGCCTACAGTTTATGGCAGCATCGTTTTATGAGCTAGTGAAAAGTTGTAGCGAGTTTTATAACCTACAAGATTGTTTCGGAGCCAAAGCAAGTTTGTTAACAAAAAATGGAGTGTTTCCGTACGAGAATCTATACGATTGGAGTAAATTTGACGAAACTTCTTTACCTGACAAAGATAAATTTCATTCTCAGCTAAAAATGAAAATATAACTGATAACGAATACAAATATGCAAAAGATATTTGGAAAGAATTCAATTGCAAGACATATGGTGATTATCATGATTTGTATTTGAAAACGGATGTATTATTGCTGGCGGATGTATTTGAAAGCTTCGAAAAGTGAGCTATAACAATTATGGACTAGATCCTTGTTGGTATTACTCCGCTCCTGGGTAATCGTGGGATGCTCTGCTAAAGTTAGCAAGGTTGAGTTAGAATTGCTAACAGACGTTGACATGTTTAACTTTATCGAAAATATTAGAAAGCGAGTAAACATCGAGCAAGTTAATGATATAAACCGCCGAAACAAACTTGTGTCAGATGATGATTTTGTCAGCATGAAATTTTTTAATGAGAATCTTGTCGCGATACAAAGAAGGAAAACAAATCTAAAACTTAATAAACCGATTTATGTTGGAGCTTCTGTGTGAGATTTATCAAAATAGTTCATGTATAACTTTCATTATAATTTTGTTAAGAAGCAGCGGCCGTCAAGTAGATTATTGTTAACCGATACTGACTCTCTCGTGTATGAAAGAGAGTGGGAGGATGTATATCAAGACATTTTTGATAACCGACATCTGTTTGATCTTTCCGATTATCCTCGCGATAGTAAATTTCATGATAATAAAACTAAAAAAGTTATTGGTAAATTTAAGGATGAAATGAATTCACACATTATCAAATACCTTTTTGGATTGCGCAGCAAAATGTATGCCGTGTTGCTAGACAATAATAAAATAACAAAAAGCAAAAGGTTTACCTCGCTATTTTGTTAAAAAATTTATTGGGTTTGATGATTACAAATAAGCACTTGATGGAGGTGTTAGTTTTATAAGAGTAATGGTTATTCGAACAAATGATCATAAACTTGAAACAGATGTTACTATCAAACGTGGATTAAGTAATTTTGATGACAAACGTTATTGCGAACACGGAGTAGATACGTTTGCACTTGGATATCATTGTGATGATAAATCTATACTTGACATTATCTTTTCATCTGATGATAAATCTATACTTGACATTATATTCTCCGACTAGGGTATGAAATTTTATCTAAACTTTAGAAATAATGTTCGAAATTATGACAGTGACACATAGCAACAATAGCACGATCAAATATCTAATGGTGGACAGTAAACAGCTGACAGTTGAAATTAACAATGAAACATCAGGAATATATTTCAGCGGCCGTGACAGGCTAAACTTTCGCTTATCACATGTGGCAACAGCGAATATTTCAAATATCTTGCAAATTTAAGCCAGGAATTGTCAGCAGGATTTAATAACTTTCATGATCTAATCAGTCAACAAAAATATACTAAACTTACCATCGATCTTGATCGATCAAAAGTATATTTCATTGATTAAAAATATCCTCTTAATAAACTACAAGTGAAAGATTTATTTGAGTCTCGTCGTTGTGTGAGCCGTAGAATATGTTGTTGTAGTTGTTTAGAGAGGATGGGGTCCTTCTGGTCCAGAAACCCCTTAAGGTGGGAATGTATAGTTGTTGGGAGAGGGATTGGTGGGGATCTCTGGGACAGGGAATTTGTACTTGTTTGGAGAAATTTGGGGGTCTATGGGACAGAAAAACAGGGTCCCTGGTCCAGAAAACACCCTTTTTAGTTACTGCTGGAACTCTGAAGGTGGATATGACGATAGTAGTATATGGGTGCACCCTACAGACAATGGGAATTAGCATTACAGACAGGGTCCCGGCACTCTAAGGACAAGGGGAATTTAACATGGGTGGGCTACTCTACGGACAAGGGAAATTTAACGTGGGTGGGCTACTCTACGGACAAGGGGAATTTATCATAGGGAATGTATATTGACAATATATTGGGACTGTCTAGGGACAAAGGGAATTGGAGAGGGGTGAAGTCACGGTACTGGACACTGGGAAAACAATGGTAACAATGTTGCAAGTAGCTGACCTCAATCGGGCGGAACAGTAAGGAACAGATTTGCAAGGGGTTGACCTGAATACGCGTTACTCTAGGGACAAGGGACAAACACAATAAAAACATAGACATTGAAACATGGTTAGAGACATATAAAGAGACATAGACATAGACATACATATATTTATCTACATAAATCTATCAAACAAACAACTATACAACCGACTAAAAGATTTGTAGGCAAGCGAGAATAGGCATTTTTTCCAGATATATGGGTAGCCCTGAAAATGGCCTTTGGTGGTTTTGTTAACACCATTCAGTTAACATAGAGTGCATCGCGGATTTTCTCTCTTAACCGGAATTTGTTCCGGTACCAGCACCTTCTCCGCTCTCTCCTTTCTTACCGTACGTCGAGGATTTTAAACAGAGGCAGAAAGAAGAATTCGAGAAATTTTTGCAACAGCAAAAAGAAGCAGAACAATACTTTCTCATTCAACAACAACAGCGAGAAAGAGAAGAGGCAAGAAGAAAACAACAGGAAGAAGAAGAAGAAGAAGCAGAGAAGAAACAAGGTCTGGGAGAGAAGGAGGACAGTGAAAGTCAAAGGGTCATGGTACTCTTTAGACAATTTGGCAGAGATAAGGAGTCTGATACAAATGTATCAGACTTCTTTAACACGACCCAAAAGAAAAAGACATTCCCGAGCCAAACACTCTGATCCCGTTAACACTCCCACTATGTCTGAGATACCAAAGCTAGTGATTTCTACTAAATCATCGACAGTAGCAGGTCGAGAAGTAGGCTTTGCCGTGCCTATGGGATAAGGCAGTTAAAGCGCATTACTTCCCGTTCCTGAGTTTTTTCTTTTTTAAACAAACAAACAAACAAACACACAAAAACAAACACCCAACGGTCCTTTTCAGGGCCACTCACTTCTCTGGAAAAGAGACTACTCCATGTCTGCCAGAATCAAATAAAACTGAAATCCCTTTTCTCCCATGATGTACGTCTGTGAGTGCGTGAGTGTAGGTCTTGTTATTATAAACAAATCTAAACCAAGAGACACTTACGTTTTTCTTTCTGGCATATTCTCTGGTATAAATTACAATCAAATTTCAGAACACATCACTTTAAAATGTTCATTTTTGTTCTTCGTTTCCTTTCACTCTCCCCTTTTTTGAATTTATTTACTTTCACAGGTTTTTCCTCCTCTTTTTCTTCTTGACTTTCTTCTAAGTTTTCTTTTCTTCTTTTTCTTCACAGTCATGGGCTCTTCTTCCTTTGGGAAAGTACCTCTTCTTCCTGTTCGGAACCCCTCCTCACCTTTTCCTGTTGTTTCTTGGGTTATTTCTCTTTTCTCCTTAAGACATTCTGAGGATCAATGTCCTTTCTCTTGACAATGATAACATGTATCTTGACCTTTGTCTCTCTTAACGCCTGTCTTGTTTTGACGTTGTGGACATTCTGAAGAGCAATGCCCTTTGTTCTGACAGATATAGCAAGTATCTTGAGTTTTATCTCGAAAGGAGGGAGAGTATTTCGTCGGCTTCTCTAAAGAAAACCTTCATGACACCTTGCAAAGCTTTGATTAGAAATTCGATCTGTTTTGGCTCTTCCATCTTTCTGGTGGGATTGAGAGTGAAATGAATACTTTGAGTGAGGCACTGACCCTCTATATAGGGAAAGCACTGAGCTTACATTTATATATTGGGGAACATGGCGCTCAAAATGTAGTCATTTGACAGTTTGCAATCAAGATGAAACGATCGCATCATTTCGTGAAGGAAGGAGAAAAAAGTAAGAGGCAGAAACGTGACCTATCTCCTTACACAACAGATGAAGTCTTGGCTCAAATCCATGCCAGCGATTTTGAAGATGATATGAGTGAGCCAGAATCCAGACCTAGAGAGTCTACGCCAAACCAAAGTCCACCACCACCACCACCACCAGTTACACCTCAAAACTACTACCAAATTGGAGAGACGGATTCTTTGTTAACCACACTGAAACGGCAATGTAGAGCCAAGGAAGACGATTTCTTGACACTTTCTATTTATCACGACAGTCTGAAGTCTCCCGTTTGGATAGAGTTTTGCAGACCATCAGAAATGACACCTTCCAAAGTCATCGACAAGATTCAACACGTTAGGCAGTCCAACGACAAGTTGCACATCACCGATGGAAACGCGACACTGCACATGCCCCAGGTTTCTCTACCCAAAGGGACCAGACGAAAAAGATGTTATTGGTGAACGATCTTCGTAGCACCAAAAACGAGCCTCGTCAGAATTAACAACACTCAAGACAAGATGTGTTTAGCCCGTGTGATCGTGGTGGGATGAATGTATGCTGAATGAAAAAGAGCCTGGCCAACTATTCAAAAATCGAACCGAGGCAAACAACAAAGAGAAGCAGAACTCCTGTTACAACAAGCTGGCCTATCCAAAGACACACCATGTGGCATTCTGAATGCAAATATTGCAGTACATCTTGGCTACACGCTACACATTGAAAGTGCACCCTCATGAAGAGCGTGGACCTCTGTTGTTTTGAGGCAAAGATTTCAAAGGTGGAATGTATATTCATTTCTATCATGAAGATGAACATTTCGATGCCATTACCGGTGTAACGTTTTCTTGCTCCAAATAAGGGCAACGTTTTCATTAAAAAAAGGTTCGTCCCAGCCTAGCACTTGACCAAAAGAAAACTAACTCAGGATAAGTAAAATATAGTAGATTTATTTTATACAAACATTGGAATCACACAGTACAGACAATAATATTATATATGTATATATATATGGTTTACCCATCTATGAGTATTGACATATACCCAATACTGGAGAAATATACAAGTTTACAATGACTTTAAATTACTCCACAACTTCTACAATACAAAATCATTTCATATTTGTGGCTTAGTAATTCCCTTACTTTACTTCTCTGCACATACATACCTTGATACATATAGTATATTTTCCTTGGGACTGTTACCCAGGATTGGAGAGAAGATTTTAGTAGTATGTCTCCATACATGGAGAAATATGGTAATTTGGAATGTATTTCCAAACAGGACAAATTTATAGTTCATCTAATATTGCTATGGGTGGTTTTAACCCAACTTCAATGATATCTGAAGCATTGCCATAGCCATGGTTTAGGCTTTTGTTTCTTTTATTACAACCGCTCAAGTCGGTGTTTCAATGTGTGAAAGCTGCTGTCGTCTGTCGATGCAGACGTATTTATATACAAATACAGTAGCTAATGGAAACTCAGTCAGCCAATGAAAACGCGTAACGCATCCCGCCTCGTGACGTAATTTCAATACCTCCACACTGGAGAGTGTGGTACTGAAATGACATTGCGAGTCGGAATGCAGCTGAGTTAAAAGAATTAAGCGTGTTAATCAAAGAATCATGAAGGAGATACATTGATATTTAAGAAAGTATGCATCAAGGTAAATAAATATAGTAATATTGAGACATGGCATGTTTAATGTGTTTCAAAACGTATCTCAAGCGTGGCAAGCTTCCATAGCGTGACAGCCTTCGGTTACGTGAGGGAATCTTCGTTCTTCTCTCCATCACGACACCGCGCGAGGTAAGGATGTATCTGCGTGACTTTATTAGGAAATGAGGACATACGACTAAAAATTCGTTACACCGGTATCACCGATTTCTAGGATATAGTTATTATTGTGAAATATATGACTATGGCTATAACAATCGAGAGCAACACAAGCATTGTGGATGGAAACGCCAGGAATGTTTGGCCTCTAAACAGGAGGAGGAGGAAGATGGTCTAAAGAAAGGCAATTTCATCTTTTTCGATTTCGAATGCATGCAAGAGACCGGTATTTACATTCCTAATTTCTGCGTGGCTCATACAGCGTGCAAGAACCGATCTTTTGTCATTGCCTGCACTGTAGCAAGATTCCTGTAGGACGTGAAAAATTCTTTCGGGGACCTAACAAGCTGACCGATTTCGCCCAATGGATCTTAGACCCTATCGACGAAACGTAGAGTCAAGAGGACATTGAACGTTACAGAGATTGCCATCGCAATGCTACGGTGATGGCTCACAATTTCTTTGGATACGATGGACAGTTTTTTTCTAAAATACTATACGGAACTTCCTTAAGTCGCTTTGAACGGAACCAAACTCATCTACATGCAAGTGGGACAAGTACGGTTTATAGATTCGATGAGTTACTTGGCCATGCCTTTGAGCCGAATGCCTAAAATGTTTGGAATGACAGAAATGGTCAAAGACTATTTTCTGTCCTTTTTCAATACCGTAGCCAATTAACATGACGTTCTACCTCATTTTCCTGATGCTCAGTAATACGACCCCGACAACATGGGCACCGAACAACGAGAAGCTTTCTACGCTTGGTACCAAACTCATTCGACTATCTGGAAGATATGTTAAATTATTGTGGATCAGACGTGGACATTTTATGGCGTTGCTTTAGAAACTTTCGAGAAGTGTTCATGGAGGAAGGAGGGGTCGATCCTTTGAAAAAAAGCCTGCACCATTGCCAAAGCGTGTTTCTTAGTGTACCGGAAACGATTCATGCCCGAAAAGACCCTGGCTGTCATTCGTCCTCAAACAACCAATTTTGTCAAACGTCGTTACTCGGTCAAAGCCCTACGCTTGCTACATTACTTGTGCGACAAGGAAGACAAATGGATCCGAAATACCAGAAAAGAAGGAGGTGAAAAGACCATTAGAAATTATTCGGTGGATGGCTGGGACTCAGAAAACCCTAAGATTGCGTACGAATCTAACGGTTGCTTATTTCATGGATGTCCGATCTGCTGCACTCAACGTGTCACAAAAAATGAATTTTTACAACGTACCTTGGAAGACTTGTACGAGACCACTTGTCACCACCGCTTAAAGTTAGAACAGCAAGGATACCAAGTCATGGAATGTGGGAACACGAGTACGACCACCGTTTGAAAACCGATCCCGAGTTTAAACGCATCGTGGAATGTTACAAGGTGGTGGAGCCCCTGAACCCGCGGGACAGTTTGTATGGTGGACGAACGAATGCCACCTGTTTGCTGTATTACTCCAACGGAGAGAAAGGAGAATAAATCAAATACCTGGTCGTGAGTTTGCTGTATCCTTACGTGTGAAAATATTTGCACTTTCCCGCAGGCATCCACAATTGCTGACGGAACACATCGACGTGGAGAACATTCGATAATACGAAGGATTGATTAAATGTAAAGTCTTGCCTCCCACGGACTTGTACCATCCCGTTTTACCTCACAATTGCCAAGGAACACTGATGTTTCCCTTGAGTCGTACTTGTGACGAAATGTGCAACCAAGATCAGCCTTGTCATCACACTCAAGAATAACGGTCCTTGACAGGAATGTGGGTTAGCGTAGAATTGTTTAAAGCTCTGGTCCTGGGATACCAACTGTTAGAAGCGTTCAAAATTTACCACTTTCCCAAGACAGAACAGTACCCCAAGGGTGACGAGACTCAGAAAGGCATTTTCGCGGACTACCTGGATGCCTTTTTGAAAATGAAACAAGAAGCCAACTGCTAACCTTCATGGTGTGAATCACCCGAAGGTCACAAGAAAGTTAAAGAGAAATACTTTGAGCAGGATGATATCACTTTAGACAGCATCAAGAAAAACTAAGGAAGGCGATCGTTTGCCAAAATGATGTTATTTGTGGGAATAAATGGTACAACGACCGTGTTTACCCAAGACGGAGAGATTTGGCAGAATCTTCCCGCTACTTCCAGATGTTTCACGACAAAACCAAATACATGAAACACGTGAACGTCCTTCGTGAAGACTTGATCCTGGTCAATTACAAAGAAGAACTTGAGTTTGTTCAGGCCGACGAATTTGGAAATGTCATCATTGCAACCTAAGTGACAGCCCATGCTCGTTTAAAATTGTACGAAGAATTACACCTGTTAGGAGATCGTGTGATGTATTTTGATACAGAGAGTTGCATCTACATCGATCGCATTGGTCACCGTCACCCTGACATCGAAAGAGACCGTTTGGGCGGTCCAAACAATTACGGTTACTAGTACCGGGAGAAACGAGGAAAAGTGCCCACCGAGTGCAAAGTGAAAGGATTGACTCCAAATCATCGCACCAGTCAAGTGGTGAACTTTGGCGTGCTGAAAGAAGCCTTTTAAGCTAGATGGGATCAAGATTTTAAATTGACAACCTGCAAACCACACAAGATTGTATATTTAGCCAAATCGTCAGACGACCCTTAGAAAAAACTGTATCAAAACGTGTACCAGAAGCGAGTGAGGCTCCCGATCACTTCACTTTACCGTACGGACACGTTGATATTGGACAGCATATAAAAACGGTAAACGTCCAAGACTGATAGTTCATTGTGACTACAAGCGTTAAGCTAGAAAGATGAATTATTTCAGAGAAGCCTAAATCAAGTTTAGACAGGCACAATTCAAGATAGGGGATTCTCAAGTCGAATGCAATACTGAGCCTTGCGATTGCAGGATGCCGTACGCTGTGACCTCAGCGATTCAGCTGGACATCATTGAAACTTCGCTATGACTACTGCTACAACACCTACCATGGAAAGTGATGCAGTGCGTATCAAACCTGACGGATGCGAAAGCGATACTACTCGTTACAGTACACCTTATCACTTTACTGGTTTTCATCCTTAACGTCATACTACTGTGCAGCTACTACCCTACGGATGTCATCCATGTCTAATCAAACTATTTAATGTATTACCACCGCTTCATCGAAATGAACATGTGAATGAAGAATACTCGTTGCCTGTGCGAATGTCAGGATACTGCGACTTTGAAAGTCGTTTCCAAACCTTCCAAGGAAAGTGGCCTAAATATCTGGGAGGACCTACCACCAAAGAACTAGCCACAGCCGGATTTATCTACTTGGGAGAAGGCGATATTGTCAAGTGCTTCAGTTGCGGTGTGTTACTTCACGAGTGGGAGCAGAAAGACTCGGCTTACCTGGAACATTCTCGATAGTCTCCACACTGTCACTACCTACCTTTAGTGGGACCTCAGTAATTGAAGTGGCATACCATGTCGTTTAAGAAACCAGCTTCGTTAGGAGTCAAACATTGGACAACACCGAGACAAGTATTTAAACCACATGTAAAAATAATATTCAAGGATTACCAAATGAATTTAAAGAGGATATGAACAATGAAGATTGGCAGGGACTTGCCAGAGCACAATCTCAATTGGTGACTGTAGAACTTTTGTGTCGAGAAATTCACAAAAGGAAAGTGACAAAAGTCGACAAAGTCGTCAGACTGCTCTGGATCAAGTCTTTCGAGTATTCCGCTTTAGACCATTTACATTAAAAGATTTTATTAACATTCTTGACCGTTTCTCGGAATGGTAGTGGTCAGAAATGGCTCACTACGTCCATCACTTCCGCTTTAGGAGAAGTTTTTAAATAAAATGACAGTTAAAAGTGACCCCTCAACGTGGGTATAAATACCCACTGACATGGTCATAGATACGTTATAAGAGAATATTCGTGGTTTGCCTGTGAAGTTGAGAGAACATATTTACTAAGAATTCGTCCAAATACAAGTGAAACGCAAAGAACAATTGCATCCTTTACGTCACAAGTGTTTGAAACACTGGTACCTGAATGCTATAAGAGGACTGCTTCTGATGAAAGCGTTCTAATGGTCAGACATTGGTAAACTGTTCGAGGGCCAGAAGGCTTTGGATGCTACTGATTCTACTTACAAAGTGTCCACACTGCACCGAATTCCAGAGGAAGAGTTAGAGGATTACCAAAATCATTTACACAGACTAATTTTGGTTGGAGAGGTCACTTCTGTGCGCCGTGTGGTGTGCGAGTTAGTGACTAATCAATTCGGATACGCCACTGGAATACGATAAGTTCTGTGCAGAAAGTACATTTATTACCTCCAACAAAAGAGGGCATAAAAACTTGCTACCATGCCACGATCTTTATCATTAGTGATACAACAAATTCCGTGGAAGGAAGTCAATGACACTCTTCAGACAGTGGAAGATTACCAACACTTTTTACATGAACTGTGTCCATTTAATTTGGATTGTCGTGTGTTATGTGTGTCTCAGTGACTTCCTTTCTGGGATTTTGTTTACCAGCCGATTCCTTGTGGGCTCTTTACGATCTGAACCTACCACAAAAAAACATGAGGATGGTATCTTCAAACGTACACGAGAGACTCATTCTGTTAAAAGCGTTGCGCTTTCATCTCAATACTTCTCTACCTCTACGGAAAAAAGATTCGTCAACTTTTAGTCACTGAGGATGCTTATAAAAATGTGTGTATAGCTTGTGACTTACACCCTCACTGACAAGATGTACGTGACTGGAAAAGTTTTGGTTTCGAGGCTTGGACAAAAGAAGTGGCTCTGTATGTCAAAGATTTGTGTTAATGACTTTAAACATTCAGTGAAAAATGTAACCTTTAAACCCGTGTTGGTCACAGTGCCAGAGGAACCCGACACCGAGGAAAACCACTCCATTCAGGACAGGACTGTCATCGACATGGACACCCACGAAAAGCCATGCCGGCAGGACACCTATGAGACTGTGCCAAGTGGTGTAGAGCCCATAAGAACATTAACCAGTATCCCTAGGACACCACACCTTCGTAAGAACATATGTTGTACAGTCTCTTGTTTATATTCCAATTTGATCGTTTTGATCTGTATTTTATCGATGTACTTAGCCATTTGGGTGTTAGCTATTTTTGTCTTTCGTGTTCAGTTTTAAAAGTTTGGAATAAACGTGTCCTGAAAAAGTATAAAAACTCTTGTCTGGTCTGTGTTCGTTTCAAAAGTGACGTCACCTTCACTATGGTTACCTCTGCTGTCTCTACTACCTCTTCCTCCACTTTCAAAGTCATCGACGAAAAGTTAGATCGTGCTAGTTGGGAGGCCTTGTACCTTTGCCATCCCTTTAACATTTTAATTGCTGGACCTTGCGGTGCAGGCAAAACCAAATTTGTCAAACGTTTGATTGAACATAAAAATCATTGGATTGATCGTCCACCTCAACGTATCATCTGGTGTTACAAAGAGTGGTAATCGGCTTACAGTCCCCTGCGAGAAAGTCAAGGAGATTCCATTATGATTGTGGAAGGCATTCCTGACGAAGGTGATGGGATTATGTCTGACCCCAGACAAACCCATCTGGCCATCTTCGACGACATGTTAGGAGAAGACGAAGAAGAAATTAAACTGTGGTTTACGCGCAAAGGGCATCATTGGAATGCCAGTGCCATGTACATCATCCAAAAGTTGTTTCAACAAAGTAAAGCCATCAGTCTCAATGCTCATTACGTAGTCTTATTTAAAAGTACCAGAGATATGTCGCAAGTGAAAGTGTTAGCCAAACAGTTAAGAACTCCTTGGCTGACTCATGCGTACGACGATGCCACTCAAACCCCTCACGCCTATTTATTCGTAGATTCAAAACCCACTAGACCCGATTATTTGCGATTTCGTGCCCATTTGTGTCATCTCTGCTGCCAAGTCGGAATGCTTGTCCTATACACGTTCCCGTCGGATTGCAAAAATCTCTGAAAACCTCGGACACTTTTGGTCTGTCTCACACATGGTCAACATCACATCCCTTCTGTCTCATCTTCACGTCAAATTCATTCGTGCCTTGTACGGCATCAGTCGCGAAACAAATCTACAAATACGTGCTCGTGTTTTAGAAGACAGTCTCAGAGAAGTCTTACGATGGTTTACAGTGACAGCGCGTCAATTACTTCAAGTTATCATTCACATCCCACATCAAACCAAACTCTTTTTTGAGGGAAACAAAGTAGTCTTGATGCAACTGGCAGATCTCAACATCGACACTCAAACCAAAAAAGCAAATCATTTTGAAACCTGGTGGTAGCGGTTCTCTAGGAGTTGTCATCATTCGGTCCCTCCTAAAATGGGATCCCAATGCCCCAACAGTCACCCCGAGAAAAAAGCCACATCCCGACCCAAACGTACCCAGAAGAAAAAGATCAGTGGTCACAGCCCCAGAAAAAGAAAAGTCCCAAGAAAAGACCCCATAAATCAGCTTCTACCCGCAAGATAGGCACTGCGGCCAGGACGCAACCTTACATCACCAAGCCACGACCTGCACCGACTGTGGCCGCGTCTCCAGTAGCCTCATGTTCTTCCACTTCTCCGTGGCTTGTGATGCCAGCCAAACCCAATTTGACAGACGTCTTTCCTAATTTAACGAAAAAATGGAAACCTGTGTCTCAAGGAACTTCTCCGACATCGGTGACACCCCCTTCTCTTGAGCTGCTGAGGAAGCTGCTAACAATGTACCATCCCCCAAAATCAAAGTCCAATAGAGATCGGGTATGTTGCAGAGTTTACTGGATTTATCCAAGCAAGAACTGTCTCGATTTAGTCCGTTACGAACCATTCAACTTCGAGTGATGCCTGCCATGAAGATGATACGACGGACTGACAATCGGTGACGACGCATTCCACTATTAAAAAGTCCTGGGGCAAACGATGGGTATCTGTTTTGTGCTCCTGAACGCAAAAATGATGTCAGACGCTAGAAGTGCACACCACCACCATCGGCGTTCTCCTGTCCAAAAAGGAAAAGGAAAAAGAAAAGGACAGTCTCGTCGTTTGATCCCGCATCCGAAAACATGTATACTCAAGAAAAGACCCAATCGTCCAAAGAAAAAGAGGTTACTGCAAAGAGGAGGATTTTTTATGCCTGTTTTGTTAGCGCATCCTCTCAAAAGTGTTCCTGGTCTATTGCCAGCAATCAAAATATAAGATAAAAGGACGCGTGTCGAGCGATTGATTTCAGTGTATGTTTGCTTCTGTCACCTAATAGAAGTGCACGCCACCACTTTCTTGTCAAAATATTAAAGAAAATAAAAGGACTGCTTCCTCGTTTAGCCAAACATTGGGACGTATTGTCACTTCTGTCCAAAGCCCCTCCACCCATGCGAAAACAACTCATTCAATCCGCCTCCAAAGACGTTATCGATACCGTGTACAAATGTTATCTGAATGTCTTGAAGGGACGATACCTTTGTCTAAACACCAGAAAGAACGTTCACCAAATATCGACATGTTCTTCGCCAAATGGTTGAAAAGAAATCTCCATTCGTCAAAAGAAAAAGATGTTGGTGCAACGCGGATGATTTCTACCACTGATAGGTCCCATTGTCATAGGAATAGCGGGAGCTATGCTGGGAGGAATCCTGGGAGAAGTTTTACCCATGGGTCCAAGATTAAAAGGACCAAGAAGATGAAAGGAACCTCTTGGGTGAAAACATCTCAGACGTGTACTTTGGAATCTAATGGAAGGACGAAAGCTAACTTTAGAGCCTTACAAACGATGGATGGAATTCCATTGTTGGCAAGAATAACGCACCTCTCATTTACCTCCCAGTCCTCATCTGACCGAGATGTCCTAGGTACAACATGAAGTGCAATCGTTGATTGAGCGCACCGATTTATCAGAAACGGAAAAATTGCAACTGTACGGTCAAGTGTTGAAACGTCTTCAACTCTTTTACCAGAAAGATTAAGACGATAAAGCTACACCGACTCTGAAAGATTTCAAGACCCTGATGAAAGGTCCATCACCAATACTACCCACAGTGACCAAAACAGATGCAGCCACACGGATGCTAGAGAAGAATACGTACGAGAAGTCTTTCAAACACCGTCGGCGCCTCCCATCCCTAGTAAGATTGCAGCATCCTTGTTGACCCCTTCCTCCTCTCCCCAACAAGAAGAACTCAAAGCTTGGGTTATAAAAATGATGTCCTCTCCTCATTCGACAGACGTGAAAAAGTAAGAAGGGAAACCAGAAGTGAAAAAAGAACGCAAGGCAAAAGCCATCCCATTGCCACTACCACCACCATGAGCTTCTACTCCCTTGGCACGTCGGACACGTAAAGCCGTTTCCGAACCACAACCTAATCCCAGCAAGAGCAGCGTCAGTAAAGAGTGGGTGACTTATTGAAGAGAGCGAGAGTCCTGATGAAGATGTTAGCCAGCATTCGCTACCATCCTGCCCATCCTGTGTGTTACGGAGGAGTTCAGAAATTGTATTGTGCTGCCAAAAGCCAAATCAAGCGTATTCGTTTACCTCAGGTGCAACGATGGTTACAGGAACTAGCCACGCACACCTTACATAAACCCATTCGACGAAAAGTTTCTAGAAATCGCATCCGAGTGAAGGCTATCATCAATGGTAAGCCGATTTAGCCGATGTCTCTCATTTGGCCACATACAATCGGGGCTGCAAATATTTGTTTTGTGTCATCGATGTCTTTTCCAAATTTGACTGGACCGTGTCTTTGACTTCAAAATCGAGCTCTGAGTTAGTGCGAGCCTTAACACTGGTGTTGAAACAAAGCGGTCGAAACCTCCTTTGATGGAAATCCGATAACGATACCGAATGTCTGAACCAAGCTTTCCCAAAAGAATTAAAGAAACGAGACATTCATTTTTTCCCCACTGAAAATCCAGAAACAAAAGCCAGGATCGCGAAACTTTTTCAATGCACCTTGAAAGAACGTATGTGGAAATATTTTACGTAACAACACACTCCCAAGAACACCGAAGTCTTTCCCCACCTGGTAAAAAGCGTACATCCAGTGTTACCGTCGGAACATCGGATGCGCCCCCGAGGAAGTGACTCCCGACAAGGAAGTAACCGTCTTTGAGCGCCTGTTTGGTACGTCCCCGACTGCTGCTGTCCCCCAAAAAGGTGGAGTGTTGACGACGGGAGACGGGTACGCATTGGCAAATCAAAATGCACTTTCGACAAAGGTTACTTACCAAACTTGACGACCGAATTGCTTCGTGTCACTGGGCGAGTGCGTGGCCGTCATCCTACAGTCCATAAATTGGAAGACATGAACGCTGAAGTGCTAAGGAACTTTTTAGTTGCCCGAGTTACAACGAGTGACCAAAGAGGAAGACGAAGTGTACGACATCGGAAGCATTCTCGATGAGAGAAGCCGTGAAGAGGGAAAACGTCGTGTCAAATAAGTCAAAGTTCATTGGAAAGAATATCCTCCCAGTTTTGATTCTTGGATCGACGCTTCGCAAGTCGTCGACAATAAAATGAAATGACCATCATGCCCTGCAACACAGCCTCAACAACAACAGTAACCACTCCTTCACCGAGTTCTTCTCCGTAAGATCTACAAAAACCAACCCCTGTGGGTGTGGTGTGGAGAACGTGTCCTTAAAACGTAAATCGTCTTTTTCTGCCAAATCTTTGTGGTGTATTGTGTCATTGGCGCTGCCATTGCCAATTTGAATTTGAAACAAGGAGACAAACAATTGTGGACCATTTTACTGAGCGGTTGCATCGGTTACCTTCAACCCAATCCTTCCCTGAAATACTCTATCAGTAACAACGAAAGTCTTGCGACCAACGTCTGTCACTCTCCCAACAGTCACCATCACCACAACAACAACAACCCTCTTTAGCACACTCCTGTGACCTCGAGTGACCCTTCGGACAGCAGAACTCTGGAATTATGAATAACCAATTTTACTTAACTTTACCCAGTGACAGTTCCATGGATGTATTTCCACACAATATTTTGTGCTGTTTCACGGCCAAATTACCTCAGGCCATCCAACTATATCACGAATCCCATTGGGAAGTGGCTTTGTTCGAAATGATTCACACCCCACAAATCAAAAACATCGCTGAAATTCAAAACACTTTCGAGGTCGAAGTTCTGAACGACCAAAATACACCAATACTTGAATGAACATGAAACTGTAAATTTCTCCATGAAACGACCAGTGTCACCCGATACTCCACGGTATACCTATATGACGAAAATTCCTGCAGGCTATTATTTTTGAGGACAACATCTGGTGAACATTATTACTTCCAAATTCAATGCGTTGTTTGGCAAAGCCTTGGACAAAACCAAACGAACTGTCACCATCGAGTTCCATAAAGTGGTCCCTCGCCTGCTGATGAAATGTTCGGATGCCAAAACGTTGTCCATTACATCTTGGCATGAAATGTTTGACATTTTGGGTGGAGACCTCAAGATGATCAAGGGTCCACTCACACCGCCCATCACAAACAACTTGAATATTTCGAGGTTGTTTCGTTACCTCGTAGAACTCAACCAAGGATTACATTTGATCTTTGTGTACTCTGATGTGGTGGAGTACAACGTGGTGGGACACACATCCGCACCGTTAATGCGACTAGTGATACGTGTTTCCTTTCCTGCCACGTGGAAACACGTATCACGTTCACCGGGAATTTGCCCGTCAGTAAGTCTTATTTCGACAGTGTCACCATTGGCATAAAAGGATATCTGGGACAAAATATTCCATTTTCCAAAGGGAAAGTCACAGTGAAACTCCATTTTTGAAAACGATTCTCTAACGACTTGTAAGTCATGTATCCTGTATACTGACGAGTAGCTTGAAAGCGAGGACATAGTTTAGAAGATGTGCTGAAATCTGCGTTTTATCCAGTGGCCGCCGTTTTGAAACCGATGGTGACACGAGGATTGCACGCCCTGAAATATGCCGCTTTGACGCAAGGCAAAGAATTTCTCCAAACCGTCATCATCGACAAACAAATTCCCAAAGAAGCCTTCTTGAATGCAGGCCAAAATGTCTTGTTTCAAACTAGAAAAGACATTTTGGGCCGATGAGATACTCCTATAAATGCACTGTATGCTGTTCAGTCAGACATTGTTGCTTCAGTGACTAAAGAGCAAGGACGAAGCAGAAAGAGACGACGAAGACACACCTCCAGAGCACTTCACACGCATGGCTAGAAAGACAAAGAAAAGAAGAACCATAAGAAAATTAGACGTGTTTAATTATTAAACAGACAAATGATGTACCGAGATTCTTCCGTGTGTTCCAAGTCGGAACTGGATCTGTTTGCCATGCCACCCACTATGATGACGATGCAAGAATCTTAATGGGTGAAATTTCATCCCATCTCCTCTTTGACGACTTAAGCCCCATCGAATTTGAAAGCAAAGGACAGCCCGAAGATTACATCTATCTGAATAGCAGTTACTTGTACCGTATCGTCAAAGTGATCAAAACGAACAAAACCTCTCCGGGAGCCGATGCTAGAGTAGCTTCTGTCAACAGTTTCATGCATTCCTTGTTCAGCGAAGTTGATTGTAATTTAATAACAAACTAGTCAGCAGGAGGATGGATACTTGCTCTTACCGGGCGTACCTCGAAATTCTCTTGACGTACGGGAAAGACGCCAAGAAGACTCATTTGGATTCTTGCGTAGTATGGAAACCTGACACAGCAGGTGAGGACAAGTTTAACGACACAGTCCTGACACCAGCCGTCGATCCTCAAATGTGGGCTTTAACAACCGTCGAAAGAAAATCCCGCAAGGACGTAGATTAGAACTGATGGATCGTTTGCCTTTGGACATCTGGTTGCAAGAAAGTATTTGCTGAACGCAGTGGATGTCCGCCTGAGACTGAGCCGTTTTCTATTTGATGGCCAATGCCAACGAGTACAAAACCATCATCCATGAATCCAGACTCTAGTGCGACGCGTGGAAGTGTTACCTAAAGTGGGAAACGACATCAGTCACACTTTGAGCAGAACGACTGCCAAATATCCGATACGATGCATGGATCTGCAAACCATTGAATTCGACAATACTTTATAATTCAACGGCTTGAGAGAAATAATTCCAAACTATTGGAAACTATTGAAGACTCTTATCCCTCTTTGAATGATGGAGCCTCTTTGGAAGTGGAATGGGAGGATATCTTGGAAGCAGAACCGCCCACCAGAAAAGGCAACGACGAAGAGGTTATGGTGATGTCGACATAGCCTGTTTTGCCAAACACCTAGCGGGAAAAATTTACAATTTTGAGCCAGAAACATTGTTCTGGATGTCAAAACTATCATACCAGTCATATCATCACGATACATGCCTGATGATGAGCTAATAAGTAATATTGGACGAGTATTTAAATGACACTTAGGGTCTCACCTCAGAAGATACAGTCTTGCATCAGTGGCATAAAGACGTGGGTGACCGATCCTCTCCTTCATTGACTTATGTGGAGATCCGTCGCATCGATGCTCTCTTTGCACAGAGTACGGAGACGAGGCGAGGAACCGTTTACTTGACAGGGGTTTTCAAGAAAAATGTCAGAATTGAATTGATGTCTTATTATCACCTGTGAATAACGAAACATACAAAATTGATACCTGGGAACTTTATTACCTTTTGAAAAGTGGTTCGTACACCGCTTCTTGGAATCCTGTCGTGTACACTAAATATTAACTTCCTCATCGCAAACCTAAGGACCATCAAACTTATGTCATCAACACGGACGACAATCGTTTCCCAGGAACCCACTGGGTAGCCGTCTATTTTCCCGATTATTCCCATGTGGAGTATTTTGGTCGTTTGCATTGCCGCCTTTGGAAGTCGACATCATCGACATTATGAGAAGAAATGCAAAGACGACAAGATTCAATAATGTGAAATTACAAGCACACATTCCATGGTGTGTGGACAATATTGTGTGCATTTTCTTCGTCAACGCAGTCTTGGATATCCCTTAGAACATTTAGTGACTTATTTTGATCGTGACTCTTCTAGAAACGATCAAAATGTAGATCGATGGTTTTGTGACCATTATGGATATCTCTTGTCTTTAGCTAGGAAACGTAGTGTACATCAATGGCCAAATGGACCTCCATCAGTGGAAGTCTAACTTGACTTTACAACTTTGTCAACATTGTCAAAAATTTATTATTTGAAAAGATCTGTTGATGATATATTATTTGTTGGTTGTCTGTTGCTTGAATAAAAATGTATTTTGAAAAAAGGGTGCCTGTAGTTCGTTTTAAAAACATGAATAGTGTATAAAGATATAAGCTCTTTCACTTATCTCTATCCCTCTACATTAGATGTGCTATAGCGTTCATACCAAAAAACCCGCAGGGATATGTTATATCGCATCCGCGCTTGAGACATATTAAGCGGTGTGGTTTCCTGTCTGGCCATCCATTTTTGACTCGTCAACTGATAAACATGTCTTCAAAACTAGCTAAGCTGAACAAAGTTCATGTACATTTACATCGTGTCAGGCAAAACCTGATGCCAAATCCTGAATAGATAGAAAATGTCAGGATATTAAAGCGGCACAAGACCTCATAGAAGAGGTTTTTCAAGAAGAAATTAAAATGAAGCAAGAAGAGTGGACAGAAAAGTATAAACTTCAGAAGCAGCAGCAATAACAGAAGCAGCAAGAGCAACAGCAGCAGGAACCAGAAAGAGGCTTTGTCGACTGTCGTGTTGACACTAAAGAGTTCTCCTTGCGAAGAAGCAGGCTGCATCCATTGAGAAAGCCTGTAGCGAGACTGAGACGAAATCCTGGACGTTATGAGAGATTGCCCAAACTCTTAACTAACAAAGCTGCCTTTTTCAGGGCTACCTGCAAATTCTGGAAAAGACATACAACTCTATTGCCAAATTTGTCTGTTTTTGTGTGTTGGTTTTTTGAGTGTGTTTTGTAAGTCAAAAGATAGAAGTGTGGCTATTAAAACTTCGTTTCCCTGGCTTGTAATAGAGAGAGAGAGAGAGAGAGAGAGAGAGAGAGAGAGAGAGAGAGAGTGTGTGTGTGTGTGTGTGTCTGTGTGTGTGTTTGTTTTAAGGTTGTATGTACGAATGATAATAAAGTGTGTTTGTAAGAAAAAGTGGAAGTGGTTGTTGTTGTTGTTGTTGTTGTTGTTGGGCTTAACGCCATTTTTCAGCACACGATAGGCTATACATGGCGGCCAGTATTAATGGTGGAGGAAGAAACCGGGAAATCCCGGAAAGAACCACCGACCCACGAGAAGCTACTGGCAAGCTTTCTCACATATCCACATTCGCCGAATCCTAGACTCGAACCCACGCAGACAGAGGTGAGATGGCAGTGATCCGTAACGGAGAGCGCTTTAGACCACTCGGCCACTCGGGGCCCCCAAAGTGGAAGTGAGTATTACTTTTAGGTCCACGCGGTCCGTGTTTTGCTTGTGGTGTGGGCATTGTTAGTTTTTGTGTAAAGGGATGTTTTCCTTCACGTCTGTGCTTGAGGTATATATAATACGATGCGTTCGTCAGTTTGATTACAAACAAAAGTGCGGACATTGTGGGGGACAACACAAGGCACCCTGGTCTAAAATTACCCCCGAATGCTCAAGCTGCCAAGGACATCACCATCCAAGATCGCCCGAATGCCCATTCACTAAAAAGGAAAAACAAATTATCGAGGTAATGAACGCAAAACAATTGACATACCATGTAGGCAGGAAAATGATTCTTAAACCAGCCCAAAATTCAGATTTTACCGAAAATTACAACTCAGAAAAACCTGCAACTAATACAAATAAAAACCGAAATCACGACCCCGCCACCAAAAACGTAACACAAATACCCCAAATTCAGCAAAATCCTACAACAAATAAACCCAAAGTAGGAAACACTCAAATACGTGCATAAATAGGTAAAACTAGTGATAAGGAAACACCAAATGTCAGTATAGGTGAAAAAAGGAGAATAGCTCCCCAGCCAACAAGCACACAACAATTCCTCCAATAACCCTGCTTGTTCAAGAACTTCTGTGGGAAATTATAAACCACACTATCATAAACCCACAAACCATAGAACACCTACCTGGAAAAATTACAAAACACTCCATTACAACATAAAACATAGATCGCTACCATAATCTGTTATGAATACATATAGAAATGACCACCCAAAATTATGTATAGTACAACCAGAAAGAATTTAACAATATGGCAATGGAACTGTAGGGGAATTCTAAGCAACCTCCCTGAACTTAACATTAAAATCAAAGAAAAAGTTCCAAAGCCTGACATTATCTGCATTCAGGAAACACAACTCACTGAAAAATCCAAACACCTATCCACGATCCCAGAATACTCTCCAGGATTTTTTAAAACTCGCGGGAAGTTGCAATTTTTGTAACAGAAACCTTGCCTAACACCACCCCAATTACCATACCACCGACCCCAGGTAGCAACGACTCATTCGAAATACAATCTATAGTAATCAACACGGGATTTAACAACATCCAAATATTCAATATTTACGGCCCGGGAGGCAACAATAACCCATCAAACCTAATTACCTATAGACAAATCTCCCAACATCGCACGGAAGACGGCATCGTTATCTGCGGAGATTTTTATGCACATAACAAGCTGGAGGGATAGTAGGAGAGACAAAAGAGGCAGGTTGGTTGAGGCATCCTAATGATGGGTCTAAAACAAAACTTGACCCAGGGGATGGTACACTCTCTGCCATCGACCTCACCATCTGCTCGCTAAATTTAGCACAAATGATTGATTGGAGAGTGGACCAAAGCAACTCATTAGTCAGCGACCACTTCCCAATCATCATCACCGTACAGATGATGGTGCAGTTTAACCCAAATACAAAACACCCCAGATGGAGATATGGCAAGGCAGACTGGGAAACATTCCGTAAAACACTCTCAGAAACCAATACCGTTAATCTAGAAAGTTGTGATATTAACATATACTACGAAAATATAATTAACACAATACCTGAAGCAGCAACAAGTAGTATACCAAAAACCAGTGGGACACAAATAAAACTAAGGAATGGAACGACGAATGTAAAACGGCACATAAAGGAAAACAAAAAGCACTAAACAAGTTTAAGCACACAGGAAACTCTATAAACTTTCAACAGTACAAAGAAAAGGAATACAACCTTAAACAAATAATAAAATAGTTAAAAAAAATCATGGCAACAATTATGTTCAAAACTAAACATTAAGTCAGTCATAACAGGTATGGGACAAAATAAAATTAATTAGGGGAAAAACAGTAAACACTACATCCAAAATTTCAGGTGCCACCACAAAAAAGGAAAAAGCAAATAAGCTAACCATTCACTTCTCGGACATGAGCAGCAATAAAAATCACATCAATAAATTCCAACAACACCGCGAAGGAGTTGAGAATAATCTAAAACATCTATTTAAAGACCTAGGAACAAAAACATCAAACTTAAATAGTAAAATCACACTACAGGAATGGGAAATAGCATTAGGATAAAAAAGAAACATCCCCAGGAGAAGATCAAATAGGATTTATCTTATATAAAAACATCCCTGACAACATCACAACAACCATCTTAAAGCTATTAAATACGATGTTGTCCGTAGGCAGGCAAACAACCTGATAAATGGAAGCATGCAATAGTAATCCCGGTCCCAAACCATGGAAAAGACCCTAACAACATCAATTCTTATAGACCTATCTCCCTTACAAACAACATCTGTAAAACCATGGAAACAATTATTACAAACCGACTCAAATACCACCTGGAAAGTAACAACTTACTCACCAAAAATGAATGCGGATTTAGAAAATAAAGATCCACCACTGACCAACTTATTCGCTTAGAAGCCGCCATCAAAATAGCCTTCAACTCGAAAAGAAAAGCAGACAGACACCTAATAGCTGTCTTCCTTGACCTGGAGAAGGCATTTGACCTTGTATGGACCAAAGGCTTAATAGCTAAACTAATCCATTTTGGAATCACAGGCCGCATGTTCAACTTCATAGAAAACTTCCTAACAGATTGCAAAATTATCACAAGAGTTGGGGAAACTTGCTCTGAAACACACTCCCCGAAAAATGGCACACCACAAGGGAGCGTACTCAGCCCCACACTCTTTAAACGACCTAGACCAAAACCTAATTTCAAATCAAATAGAAATATCACAATTCGCAAATGACAGTGGAATCTGGAGAGCAGGCAACCCCGCTAGTCAACAAGTAATTTATGACATCCAGCAAAGCTTAGATAATATAGGGAGATGGGCTGATAAATGGGGCTATAAAATATCACACGAAAAAACAGTAGCTGTACTATTCACACCAAAACGTAACTCCAATTCAACATAACCCAGACTATTTATCCAGAATAAAACTATCCAATTTGTTAAAGTAGCGAGATTCCTAGGCATGTATTATGATGAACACCTAAATTGGTGACAACATATTGACAGCCTTATAAATAGCTGTAACAAGGACTTAAACCTATTGCGGAACCTTAAAGGGACCACCTGGGGATCCAACCAGGAAACATTATTAACCATATATAGGGCACTGGTAAGATCGAAACTGGACTATGGATGTCAGATTTACAACTCGGCAAAACTAGATACGATTCAACGGAAAGCCTTGATTATATGTACAGGCACTCTTCCATCGGCATCACTAGCTGAACTACAAGCTCTTACTGGGGAACTACCACTGCAACTAAGAAGACAGGAACTAATTCTAAGATATTCTACACAATTAACTACTCGCCCAGAAACACACCCTACCAGAATAACCATTCATAAATGTGACAAAGCTTTCAGCAACTCCCTATAACTGACTATCAGGCTGAACCCACTGAGTTTCCTGATCAAGCCCCTGGATATCCTCTAAATCAGTAATTAACATACAAGGTACGCAACTTGGAAACAAACTCGAGCAAGAACTTAAGTTAACAACAGTCATAACATGTGAGATTCTTACAAGATACTCCAGTTTTGTCAAATTTTATGCTGATGGTTCCAAAACATCAGATCCACCCAAACGGCAGCAGCGGTGGTTATCCCAGAATTCAATACCCAAATGGAAACCAGACTGCCTGACCATTGCTCAATTGTTACGGCAGAATTCTGGGCCGTCATGGAAGCCCTAAAGTGGATTAAAGAAAACAACATTAACAAATCGGTAATTATTAGTGTCTCGCATAGCGCCATATCAGCCATAAAAACAAATAATTCTAAATCCAGAGAAAATTTCCTTAGGAAAACAAACTTTTTACTAAAGGAACTAAACCACAATCAACAAAAAGTGGAATTCATGTGGATACCATCCCATATCGGTATTATAGGAAAAAAAATGGCTGATCAGGTTGCAAGACAAAAACTAAGTGACCCAAATCCTACAACCATAAATTACAGTGTCAGTGAAGTACAAAGCATTATTAAAACCGATATCAATAACAAATGGCAGGGACGGTATAATCAGAACACACAGGGACGGAAACTTTTTGCCATTCAAAAGGATATCAACAGAACCGTCCAACCACCAAAAGTAAATAGCCCTGATCAAATAATTATTAACATAATTATCACCGGTAAAACAAACTTAGCAAGCAGCTTTGGAAAACACATAGGACCCAAACCATACAACATCAACTTCTTCCACTGACAGATTCTAGAAGACGTAAAACACGTATTCAACATCTGCCATAAATACAAGAAAGAAAGAACTAAACTCATCAGCGAACAAAAACAAAAATTGGATCCCCGAGTACATTTCCTTAATTCTTAGAAAACAACAAACCTAACATTAACACCACGTATCAGAACATCATTAACTTTATTCATGAATCGGGACTAACTAACAAAATATAAGAAAACAAAATAGAATACAAACTAAAATACAGCCGTCTAGATGGGTGTCTTTTAAACGTCATTAGGGATCTGATTATTCAGCAGTGACATCCGTCTAGCACAAACATGATGCCATTGTGCAAAAAATCTTACCTAAAAATTAAGCCAAGGTATAACTTAACTACAACACCCTCTAAAGAAAAGTGTCACAGTAGAATATAAAAGTTATCAAAGAAATGTAGATTAAATCAAATCAAATAGGGTTCATGCATCACAACGGGGGGGGGGGGATATGGGTGGTGGGCTTCGGTTTATAGCCCAAGTAGGAGCATGTACCGTCTTGTGCGCGGGCTGGAGCCTTAACCTCATCTTTCACCTCTTGGAACCAAACAAATAATTAACTTATAACAACATAATTAGCCATAATGAAATGTGTTAAAAATCAACATACCCTTGAGAGGAGATGCGAGCAGGGGATCTGGTTTACAGCCCACTTAGGGGCATGTACCGCCTGTGCGCGGGCTAGATCCCTTGCTTTTGTACAGAGACCCCAGGAAAACAAATTAGAAATTAAAACAAATTACCACTTCAAAACACCCCACCCCCCCAAGAAAATGCACTAACAGTAGGTCAATAAATTATCAAAAGAAATTTAAAAAAAAACCAAATTAAATAGGGTCAATATAAGATGCAACCTATTAGACAGATGTCTTTGAAATGTCGCCTTGGGATCTGAATATTCAGCAGACATCTGTCTATATCTAAATAATTTATTTTAAAAAAAATTACTTCTCATCTTTACTTGTACCATCATCGAATCAATAACACCCTGGAATGCCAATATGCTAATCATCTCCATCCTATCAAGTAATACCAATATACTAATCATCTCCATCCTAACATCATACCACTGCCCAAGATGACAGCTATAATGCATCATAAGGCTGGAATGCTAACATCATCACAGGTAAGCCCCAAAATTAATAACGTACAAGGTGGTCGAAAAAGCTCAAGACCATCAGGCTCCGCCGCACAAGGTGGCAATATCAAAATACAATTAGAGGAAATTAGGACCCTAAATTACCTCTTTCAAGGTGGTCAAATATCAAAGACCATCAAGACCAGCAGCACAAAGCAGTAAACCAATACCAAGCACTAAGAAACACGTAGGACCCAAAATGTAATAACATATAAGGTGGTCTAAAGCCCAGAACTATCACGGCCAATCACACAAGGTGGCAAACCTAGAACATAGCTGTCATCAAAAGCATACCTGTCTAATCCAACTAAATCTAAAACAGCACAGAGGTTGTCATGTGCAAGGTGTCAACTTTTAGGCTAATACCCTGGAGACACTGAGTGCCATCCTGTGAACCTGCGCCAACCCGGCCTCCCAACTTCCTTGCCACTTCCAAATTCATCAACGTGCTATGCACGCACAAATCAAAACTATACTGAAATTCAGTAATTAAAACTTCATAATGAGTGTGTGTTGGGTCAATTCCCACTCATTTACTATGCCCTGTAAATTCAGACTTGATACATGAGTGTGTGTTGGGTCTATTCCCACTCATGAGGGCGAGACTTACAAATTGTGTAGGTCTTTTTAGCACCACAACCTGCCAGCTACAATTAAACAGCACTCTTTGAGTGCATAAATGCGTGGGGGAAGTGGCTCTGATTCCTTCCTTCACGAACAATTAAACAGCCTGCTGTGCAGGCATTAAACCGTCGCGCATGCCCTGATGGGCGAAAGCGACGTTAATTAAATCGTCAAGTCAAGTCTGGCTAGGCATCGTTGACTCGTCAACTACAAGAAAATGGGTAGGATTTCAAAACTATTAGAGTTCTAGATGCACCTGGAGTATGCCCGTCGCCTCCTGGATGAGCTGGCCATGCAAGCAAGCCAGGAAAGTGCTAAGATAGAAGATTAGGAGGAGGAGAAGAAAAAAAAAAAAGAAAGAAGTGGAGAAGAAAGAAAGGATCATGCCTCCCCTAATGCTAAGGCAGAGCTGTGAAGTGAGGCCGATGGTGTGGACACCTCCATAGTGGCAAGCACCACAACCACAACAACTACCACCAAAACCGAGACCCGCTGTTCCTCAAATTAAAAATTGGGACGAGGAATTGGAGAGTATGAGCTGCAGCGACAACGAGGACAACCACGGGTGCCACATAATCCGAGGGTTTTGAATAGAAGAAGGAGAGAGTAAGTCCTCGCTATCCCTCAAGCTGAGGAATGGGATAGTGAAGCAACTCAAACCGCTCCCAGCCACACGCATACATTGGGAGAACGACTGGAGTCGACGCTGCGTGTGTATTGCTCGGCCTTGGAGGTGTATTCTGGAGTAAAAAAAAAAACACGCCTTTCTCATATGTCTGGAAAAGATGTCGATTCTCTCTTGCCTAAAATTCTTTCAGTTGGTTGTATAGTTGTTTGCTGATAGATTTATGCAGACAAATCTATGTATGTCTATGTCTATGTCTTTATCTATATGTCTCTAGCCATGTTTCTATGTCTACGCCGCTACTGTTTTTGTCCCTTGTCCCTAGAGTAGCGCGTATTCACGTCAGCCCCTTGCAACACTGTTCTTCACTGTTCCACCCGATTGAGGTCAGCCACTTGCAATATTGTTGCCATTGTTTCCTCAGTGTCCTGTACCGTGAAGTCACCCCTCTCCAATTCCCCTTGTCCTTAGACAGTCCGAATACATTGTCACCATATATTCCCTCTATATATTCCCTTTGTCCTTAGAGTAGCCCACCCATGTTAAATTCAACTTCTGTAATACCAATTCCCATTGTCCGGAGGGTGTTCCCATATACTACTGAAGATACAAACCGGAGGCGAAAAACCATTTAAGTGTGAAGTCTGTGATAATATGTTTTGATTTAAATCTATTTGAAGACGCACATGATGATACATACTGGAGAAAAACTATTCAAATGAATAGTATAAAGAAATGGGGATTCTGACTCACTTTTATCACTGCGAAATAAAAGGTGTTCGAGAGATCCCCATGGATCTCTATACTACCGGGTTATGGGGTGTTTTTTTGTCTGTGGTTTTTTTTGTGTGTGATCAACATTGTGCGGGTGTGTGAATACCATCGGTGGAGTAACGCTTATCATCAAAGGGACAGAATCCTTTTTTATTGATGAGCATTTTGGATATGTTGTTTCGTTGTGATCGGAAAGTTCTCATATAATAGTGTCGTAGATGTCCTTGTAGTGACTGTCTGTAGTGATCGATTGTGGCGATGTGCCAAATGACAAGTTTTTTGACGCCTTTGGCTTTTTTCCTGATGGTATCATAATCGAGTGTATGCCGTACATTTTGGACCTAAGTCCTATGAATTCTGTGATGGGTATCCCACAAGTTTCATCTTTGGACTTTCCAAGTTCCTTTTTATCATCTTTCCAGTGGAATAGACTAATTTTCAGGATAATCATTAAGATCAAAGATGTCTCGATGCTGATACAGATCCACGTAGACATCGTCGATGTGAATTTCCATGGTTTTTCCGAAGACGTTATTGCTCGTGTGTTTAAAGAAATTTTTAACGAAGTCCAAAGTTGCTTTGGCTCTTTGTGTCGTGCTGAAGTCGTCGTAGATTTCATCCATGGAGACTATTTAAACCTGAGAGCACGATGAACTTTTTCAAGAGTGAATCCGTGTTCGAACAGTTGATAATATAAGTTGTAGCGTGTTTTTTGTTTGAGATTTGATACTAGTTTCTTCACATTGGCGTCTCCGAGTCCGAATTGACTTTTTGCGTACGTTGCTGCGAAGAAAGCATCGAGCTGGTGACGAGGAGTTGCTCAGCGCAGAAGGGATAATCGTTATGAGCGTCGTGGAGATGAGAGGGATAAAGTAGATCTGCTTAGACGAAATAGCCATGTCCATCATCGTATCCCGTTTGTTTTCCCTCGAGGAACTGTGATCCAGTGATGCGGTGAAAATCTCCCAATGGAATGGGTTGTGGAGATGCGATAGAGATTGTTGACATTGAGGTAGAGGACGTACATTGATGGTTTCGTGGTATCATAGTTTTTAATGTATTTGATGTTGGCGACGGCGTGTTGTTTACTGATGACGAATATTCCACCGCGAATCATTTGTTTGGTGAACACGAACGTGTCCGGATCGGTAAAGAGTTCAATCTGAGCTTGACTTGTCTTGAGGAGGACATCCCACCACGAGAGGTCAGGAGAGGAGAAATACCAGAACGGATCGAGTTGGTAATGATCCAAGCACGCACGTCTGAAATTGTAGAAGACATCCGTGAGCAGGAGTACATCCGTTTTCAAGTACAGGTCGTGATAATCTCCGAGAATCTAACAACCGAAGTAGTCCCATAAAATGATCGCGTATTGGTATTCCTCATTGGGGATGTCGGAGAGATGTAAATGAGAACAGAAGGCGTCATTGGGTGTAACGAGGTTTCATCAAATCTCGACCACGCATCGATGCATTCGTAGGGAAACTCCTTTTCGCTGGAGTAGATTTGCATCGGGTCCAATATCTTTTTCTAGGTGTGTGAAATTAGGACAGGTTTCATCGAGTTTTTCCAGCGATGACGCCATGAACTGGAACAAATCGATGAATCGAAAAGGTCCAGTCGAGAACGACATGTACTTCATAAAAAATTTTCGGAATGCATTTGATGGGGCAGGAACCTACCTCTGCAAGAACGGCCTTGACACGCGGCTGACTGAGCGCTGCGATGATGAAATGTCCATCGTATCCTCGCAGATTATGTGCTATCACCATTAGAAAGTCTGGATCTTTGAAGCGTTGATTACAATCATCATGAACACCTCCTCGAAACTGACCGGTGATGTGGCAATGGTCTCTGTCATTTTGCATGTGACGTAAAGTAATATTCGCAGATATAGCATTGCTGCGCTGAATTGTGCTGTTGTAGTTGTGACGGTGTGAGAGGAATGATCGGCGTTGGATTTTTCTTGAGAGCGTTGTTGAGTTTCCATTCTGTTTCGAGTTGCTCAAAGAACCAGATGATGCAATCCTCACCGCGTTGTTGTCTATACGGCGAAGACAAATGTTCATCGACGGATCAGCAGGTTTTATAGCCAGTCGAGCACGTTACATGCTTGTGTTCCAATTGAGGCAATGGACTGGATCAGGAGAGGGTCCTTGTACTTTTTCGAGGATAGCTTCCGAGCCAAAGACAATATAAAACGCATGCGTGTATTTTTTGTGGTGGTTTTCAAAGTGTATTGTTTTCTCGAGTGGCATCTGAACGGTTTGGAGTTCTTGAGAGTATCCAGAATGTGGTAGTCCAAATACGTTGATAGAGAGTCCATCGTTGAACGCTTCCAGTTTTGGTACGTTTTTGACAGCTGCAGGAAAAGTGATACCAGTGGTTTTGTTGGTATCAAAACACGACTTGTACTTTGAAACGCGATCGACATTGTCCTCTGCGTGATGTAGCGCGGAAAGGATGGCTCACACGAGACAGTAGTCATCGTTGTTTTTGACGTTGATGCATGATTTGGTGGTTAAGATTTACTTGGGAAGAGGTGAGTACCTACTTCCGCGCAACGGTGTGAATTTTGGAAGTTTGAAACGAGACAGAATTGATTCCGGCAAAGACCCATGCCGATCCCAATTCTTGATAATTTTTGACGAGACGCTGCAAAAATACCAGGCGATGTCGACGATGTGACTAAAATCATCACTGCGATACACTATCAGCGATTTTGCTCTGATTCACAAGTGGTTGCTCTTTTGTTCCTTCACAAAATGTACGTTAAGAGCTACTCCGAGTTTGACAGCCGTGTATGTGCGCAGTTCTGCATATACGGTAGGTTTTGTAATGCTCTACAGGAGTTCTTTGTCGACTCCTCGCTCAAGCGTATGATCGCAAATGAATCTTTTGTCAGCACCTCACCATCGCGATGGTTTCACGAAGCGATTCTGGCTTGTGCAAGATCACGTCGGTGATGAAGTCCTTGCCATCCCCGGCAGTATATCTGCTGAATCAAGACAGTATGCGCTTGTATAGTTGATATGCTTACTTGTACACGTAGTCTCTACGGTGGAAATAGCAATAATACGATTCAAGCTCGTGACGCTGTTCCGCCGACAAATTCTCGTCGATGTGGTTGAAGTCGATGATGGGTTTCATTCTCAGTCTACTAAACGCTGCGTCAGCAGTTCAAGTTGTGTAAAATGCCTGATTGAAAACTTCACATGCACGTTAATTTTATCCTCGTTGACCTTATTGTCACTCACTGTTTATCCGACAACCCAAAGTTGGTATCTATTTAAGCCTTTTGTGATTTTCGTTATTTGATTTAAGTTTACAAGATCTGCTAACGTGTCAGGAGATGCTGCCAGTTCAAGATGGTCCAGATATCGTTGTGCTTCTATCACATGTAACAGTCGGAAATCTTAAACGGAATAAGGTAGTTTTCGATGATATTTGTAAATGTAATAATAGTACAGGACGATCGTTTCCACGTTGAGATTTACTTTTCAAAGTCGTTTATCATTGGAAACATAACGTTTTTGTCCCTGGAAGTCCGCTGACTCCAGTACTTTCTTCGATATTTCTCTACATGATTTATTTTATCGAGAAGTTCCTGAGATGCCTTAGACGCATAGACAAAATTTCCTTGTGGAAGAATACTTTCTTTCTTAAAACACTACTCAGTTTTTGTTCAATTTCATATGGCGTGAAAATTTCCAGATAGGTGTAAGATGCTGCAGCGATCTCTGGATTGATTTTTCCATGCACGTTTTACCTTATCACTTTAAAAAGTGCTTTCCATGGCCTTGTTGCTTTCAAATATCGATCGTTTGGGAACAGCTGCTTCGTGGTCAGGAGCTTTTCCAGATCGATCATCGAGCACCATCACGCCCATGATGACCTCCATGTCCTCGTACTCCAAACATACCTGCAGAAAAAAATTACGTTTGTCTATGTCACCGCGCAGTGTTCGATTGCCGCGAGCTCGTTTTCGAGAGACGACCTTGTCCATGCTCTCGTGATCTTTTCGGTGAGCGTCATCAACTTCATTTAGACTCAACCATCGTCTTTTAATGTCTCCGATTTTCACTATCATGTCCACGAGGCTCTGATGCAGTACTGCGATGATGTGGTGGACGATGCCCTCGCTGGTTTTGATCAGCCGAGTCAATTCTCTGTCGTTACACAATTTAAGTACATCCAAATACTTCTCAATCGCGTCTCTGAGCTGCTGTTGTCGCATATGTCTAACTGAAATATATGCTAGTTTTATCTCATTGTCTTTAAACTATTCATGTACATTTTCTACTGATAACTTACTCACGTTTCTTATCTGATTGATATCTGGACAAATCCCGGTGGTCTGCTTGAGAACATAATTGTCATTTACAGCGTACGACGTATCCTGTCTGTAATGTCTCGTGAAACAATATCTGGTAAAGTTTGATAGCTACTGGGACAATTTTCGCCATGGCGAAATCTATATAATGCTAAAATAATCGGCTTAGATCAGCTCATCCTATATAAAAATTTGGAAATATCTTTACCCAGGATTAGAAGGTTCTGCCGTGAGCGCAGTAAACTTAAACGTGGAATACTGCGTGGGCGTGCTAAAAGCGGCATTGTAAAATCCAAGTGTGGTGACTCCAATCTCTGCTGTACCGTTGTAAAGCACATCCGTGGTGCTGTCAGGTTTGATGCCATCAAGTCTCCACGTGAGGATGCGTTGTGTTCTAGAGCTGAGTCCACGCACTTAAAATTTCCAGATGGCTACCGCCGCAGGTAACTGCACATGAAGCCAGAAATTGGATATATTTGCAGCCGTGTCCTACTCGTTTTCAGCATCGGACGCCACCAGGTGATTGGCAAAAACATAATAAGCCTGGTAAGAACTTGAGACTTCTGATGAGGCTGATACAGAAGCTCCAGATCGGTTTCCACTATTTCCTGTGAGTGTTGCAATGTATCCTGAGCTGTTCTGACGCGGCTCGTGTCCATGTACATTTTCCTGGTTCCTCGTTATTGGCTGTTGGTGTATAATCCGTCACGACCAACTTGGCTGCGGCAGCAGCGGTGAGAGTTTACCTTTGTGCCACCAAACGAATTTAACTGAGAATACGAGACCACTTGGGTGTTATCGGTGATAGGCCTTGTAATAGGAAGTCCGTATAATGTTTGTCCATCAATTGATGTCGTTCTGTACGTGATAAATTTGGCGTTGTTGATGTCTACTAGCCCCTGATAAATTGAATTGTTCTCATGAAGTCATTCCACCGTTTGCTTCACGATCGGCGAGTAAGTTCCTGTAGCTTCTCTATCTATCCACTTAGTACGGTCCTTACTTATAAAATAGTAAGCCATCGTCAATCTTTGTGTTCAACCCGGTATACACTCCAACTCGTCTAAAATTCTGCGATGTTTTTCCAGAGGTTGGTGGTGACATGGAAAGTTCGCTAGTAACTCGGCTAGTCACGTATACATTTTCAGATATCACACCCACCCGTTTTATCATATTTGTTAGTCAGTGTCATTTCAAGATCTGCTGAGGAGACGGCATGAGAAGATACAAGAGCCTGTCCTGTTGAAGCTAGTAAACCATACAGAATGTTTCCTCCCATGTAAATATTTCCTGTCATTTCTCCTCCGGTCAACGACAATTTAGTCTTTGCCAGTCTAGTGACGTGCGACCATCGTGCGGTGTTGGCATCCAGGGGTGGGTATATTACACCGTTGAGATTGGTGATCCTGTGATCGTTCATGTTGAGATTACCCTGCATGGAATTCCCGGCGCGGTTGACCGTTTTATCAAGCTCATTCTGCCTCGCAGAAGAACTGATGCTTGACCCGATAAGCATGCTAAAGGAAGTGTAAGACATATTTTGCAGATATGATTGACTCACGTGAATGACTCACTGAGTGAATGAAATATAGAAAATGAACTTCATTATTTTCAGCACGAGGTAGAAAACGAAAGCTCATCGGCATCAGTTTTTCAGCCGGAGTACCATTACATGACCATGGATCCGACCGGTCGTGGTAAACCCAATGTGTTCATGAACATGCTCCTGAACAACGTGCTGAACAACGACCGAGTAATCATTTACACGCTCAATCCTCATCAGGATAGATAAAATACGCTACGCGAATTCGGAAACGATGTCAGCAACAGTGGAGACGTTTTCGAGATATCCGATCCAGAAGAGATACAACCCATAGAAGAACTGGATTCGGACGAGCATAAGATCATCGCGTTCGACGACATTAAAATCGACCGCGAGAACATAAATAAAATCAGCGAGTACTTTTCGCTGTCGCAAAACAAGCGCTGTAATAGCCTCTATCTCACTCAGTCGTCCTAGGAGATGCCTAAATGCATCCGACGGAACGGGATGCTTTGTTCACTTTTCAGGACTCGACAACCGTGACATTGACGCGATCGCGTGAGATCATTGCAGCGGCATCACCGTCCAACAATTCAAATACTACTATGTCGCGGAAAGAGTTTCCTCCAAGCACGATTTTATGATCTTTTATCGCAATGCGGAAACGAACCCGGAACGCTATCGAAAAGGCTTTGACGAATTTTGAGTTCCTGCATAGTGTAGCCATGTCGTTCGAAAAGATCACCAGACGTCGCCAGCGCGAGGACGTCCTTAGAATGCTTATCGCTCAACGGACAGCCTTACGTCAGCGCGTCCTCGACGGCAAGGTAGTCCAGCAGTACTTCAAACGCGATGTCGCCGAAAACTGTGCAAACCCCTTCTGACGAAACTCGACGAAGTGAAAGCTACGTACGATGTCAAGGAAGATCAGTTGCTGTACACGCTGAAATCGACTCAACAACAACAAGAACGACTGCTGAAGGAAATAACACATCAGAATACTCCGGAGACTCCCGAAAGCTACATGCCGCGATGATGAAAAGATCGGAAGCCATACAAAAGGGAGAAGCTAAAAATGCCAAAAGGAAAAAAAAAATGAAACAGAAAGAGAAAGAAACAGCATCAGTGCTCCAGAAGATGGAAAAAGAACAGGAGAAAACGAAGCCAACCTTAAAGCGCTCAAGAAAGAGGAAGAATGGATTCTCCTGGAAAAAGAAAAATTTCAGAGAGAATCTTCGGAAGTGGAAATAGCCAAAAAAGTTAAGTAGTCATGCTATGTGTGATCTGGTGTTTATCATCTGTTTTCAAAATCCTTCTACCGTAAGTAAAAAATGGTTAGAACATATTGTGAAAGAAACACTTCCAGAAATCAAAGATCACATGTTGCTGGGATTGTCTGCCGAGGATAATGACTATAAAGCGTTAGCTTCATGCGGATTGATAAGTCGCCTCAGCTGTATGTATGTACCCTGAATTAAGCAAAACAAGGATGAAACCCTCATCAGTTAGATAAAAAGTCTATCGGCCGGGAGAAAGACCCATGTTTCCAATGGCAGATCAAACTTTACCCAGCCTAAAACACCAGCAGGATTAGAGTATGCTCACGTGAAAGAATAAGCGATCCAGAGGTGGAGAAAGGACCAACTGCTGGATTTAAGGAGTCATTCAGAGAAGTGAGAACTTTTTTAAAAAAAGGAAACTTACCGAAGCAACTGAGAGAATCAACCGTCATTATGTGCTAGCAGAAAAACTTCGTCAAGAAAACAAAAAAACAAGGAGAGGAGGAAAAGACGATGACTGGGCAAGACATCCGCTACTATCACAACCCAACAGAGATCGTCTCGCGGTTGAAGTCACTGATCGGGTCCAAACAAGTGGGTATTGTCGGAGTGGAAGTCGATTACGAGAAGATAGAGATCCTCAATCATTTTCTAGACAAACAACTGATGATGCCACATCAATACAAGATTCTGTACGAGGACTTGATTTAGTAGCAATCCGTTTACATAGAAAAGAGAGTTTTTCCAACATGGCTCTAGACGATACCACGCTGCTGTGAGGTATAATCCACCATTGGAATTAGACCAGCAGTCCTCGTATGAGATCGCGTTGATTTCGCAAGAAATCTGGAATTACTTCTTGAAGCAGCTCCGGTTGCCCTCAAAGCGGGAACCACTGGAGCGGCCTCTGCCGCGGGAATGGCTGTGTGACAAAAAAGAGCCAGCAAAATCATGCGTCATATCGACCACGCCATCACTGTTGACAACAGCGACTGTGTAGGAAACTCAGCTGTCCGATCTTTCCAAGCAGGCCACCAGGCTCTTCAGAAAGCTGCGGCGGTACTCAGCTCTTGATCGGAAAAGATTTTACAGGATCTGGAAAGAAAGGTTGGTGTACAAGAGAAACCATCTCTTGGCGTCATTATCTCTGGCATTGGATTAAAAAGATTCTAGTGAGACATTTTCAAAAGCATTCTAAAGAAATGTACGGACAAAAAAATATAATGTGTTTTAATAATTATTGTAATACTATTATAACATAGCGACGTCATGTATTCGAGGTTAACTCCCGATTAGCTTAGGCTGAACGATGACACCCCCGTCGACGACTCGACGAACAAGTACGAGTACGTCTAAAACCAGGATACGAACATCACCAATTTCAACGCGAGCACGCATTGAAAAATCGAGACGCTTGACAAAGATATGTGTACCTGCTCCCGCATAAAGCCTTTCTGGAGGTCCGCGGAAAAGTGCAACCTGCGGCAGGAGGCGTAGACTATGCAGCAGGATTTCAAGTCACGCTGCAGTACAACGGATAGTCGTTATTCAAGTCGTTAGTTGTAATTATTTAAAGAAATGCATGAGGTTACAGAATAAAGAAATGTGATTAAAATGCGAAGTTAAGTGATAAAATTTCGGATAGTGATTTTGAAGTTAATTAAGTGATGAAATGTTAGGATGGTAATTTGACGTCGATTGTGAAAAGATGTCAAAGGGGGATTTGTAATTCTGAAAGTTGACATCCATATCATCTAAATGGAGGAGTTTGCTTTATTTGTTTCCCACAACCTAGTTGAAACATGGATAATAGCTTGTGGTCGCCCACGTGATCAGCTGAACCTGGACGCAACTGATAGCAATTACCACATGTATGTTTGCCCAAACGTCTGTAGAAAAGCATGTCTCATCGATAATTTGAAAAGAAAAAAATAAGAAGAAAACAGAAATATAATTTTTAAAAAAAAAATTAACATGTCTTGAATATGTTTGGAGAACCCTCTAACCTCGGGCCTTGCTGTGTGTCTGTGTGTTTTCTCTATGAAGCACAAGACCTGAGATTGCATCATTTTAAAGGTTGAACATTTACATTTAATGTTGGTTTGTTCCCCTACCCTTAAAAAATACATCATTCTCTCGATCTTGTAGACACTTTAGTGACTTAGGTGAAGGAGGGGTGTGGGATGAAAATTGTAATTAATCAAATAGAAATACAAAAACAATGGTTTCATGTATTCATTTTCCAATACACTGTATATTCAGGACTGAGTTTTTTCAGAAAACTCAATTGTCCCACCTACCTTTTCACTTGTCTCAAATTTAAATCACTTATCAAGATTTGATGAGATGTTTGCACTTTAATCCCTAGAAAGAACAAATGAACATTTCTTAAACTCTTATCATGTATTATTGTTCTTGAATGGTACTTCATTTGTTCTTTAAGTTATTCATGAGCTGTTCAAGAACTGTAGTTCATGAACAGCCAAAAACAATTTCAAGAACATTTCATGTTCAGTTCAAGAATAGTTAATAAAATTCATGAACTGTTCATAATTTCAAGAACAGCCAAAAACAACTTCAAGAACATTTCATGTTCAGTTCAAGAATAGTTAATAAAGTTAATGAACTGTTCATAATTTCAAGAACTCCATTTTGCAGGAGACTGAGTCTCTTAACAGAGTTTTACAAATTAAATTTCATTACTGTGATTTAAAATGCCTATTATTTATTTTCAAAAAATTAAAACAAAATAACAAAGAAGCTTTAATATAGTTGACAGTCATTATAATAATTATTAGTGTTGCAAAAAATATAATTGGTATCCTAGTGGGTCAGAAAGTAACTGTGTTTTTCTTTCTTCACATCCTGAGTAATCTGTATTAATAGAGCCCATAAATTAAAGACTTCAGATGGTAATAAATATGAACCAGATTTTAAAAAGCTACAGCATCCATAAAACATTTATTTATAAAAAATTGTAATGATACTTTAAATTTCACATTTTTATACTCTATCTCTCGAGACTTGTACCTGCCATTTATGATGTTACTTTGATGAACTGAATCAGAAAAATAACAGAATCACAGAAAAAGCAGAATCATGGCGGCTGTGCTCACACATGGAAAGAGATAGGTAAGAAAGAATACTTTTTCTGTCACGCATTAATGAACCAACTATGTCCATGGGTTTGAAATTATATTGCTGTCTGTTTATGGGATGTGAAATTATTATTTTTCCTTATTACCAACACCATGTCCAGCATCATGATCTTTGTCATTTGAAAGAAATCTCTGGACAATGTGCACATTGCAGACGTTTGTAGAAAGAAAAGTTGCATCTATTTTCTTGTCTTTCAG
>JAECUM010008662.1:0-11031 GCA_016617855.1 Megalonaias nervosa | reverse complement strand
ATAATACTTATATTCATCCATGCATGCATGTACACATGCACATAAAGATGCATGAATCTTTACATAAATACATATTTACAAGTATTTTCACATTATCTATCACATCAAGTCATTTTTCTTACATGCAGGCTATTATAGTTAATGAAATATAGCCATACATAACTGGCTGATTGCATTAAAGGAATATACATCTGTTATTATAGAGGATACACCTGACAAGTATTGTTGATACTAAGCCCTCCCTTCGAGCCCTGCAGCATATTATATCCTCATGTTCCTCACTATACTTCTTTCAATGAGTCATACTTATTGTTGATTTTTGATATTTCTTCTCTTTCATGATATCCTTCACAAAACAGAGAGTAAGTATTATCTCTTGATATAATTGTATTACTTCCTCTAAAGAGTCATCTAGGAGATAGAACAAATGAGGAGAAAATCTTATTTTATGTGCAAAATAATCCCTAATTAAAACTTGAAGGAAAACTACTTGGAAACTGTTCAAGTAGAAAACACGTACTTAAACCTTGCCATTCATAACCTTAGCTAAATTCATGGAACAGAATCAGATGACTAATACATTATACACATCTCTGATAGAAATATTCCAGTGTTTATTTTATTTTCATTTGTGTGGCACTGTCTGTTTTGGTTATTTTTCGATCTAATTCAACAATGTAATGTCAGTATCTTTTGCTTCTATAATTGTAATTTCGTGAATATGTCCAGTAAGCATCATCCTCCAAATGCATGGGAATCTTAACAGTATTCAATTATTGGTTTTGTAATTATTCAGATTCTGGCCCAACATATATCCAAAAGTTATGTGGTGTCCAGCAGAATGTGAAGCTTTCCTTTTATAATTCAATTGCTTCCTTTAGTCTTCTAATTTTGTTTGAGATAGTATGAAAGATTCAGTGGTATCCAGCAAGAAATTAAGACTTTGAGTAAATATATCAATTCAGTGGGGCCCCGAGTGGCCAAGTGGTCTAAAGCGCTATCCGGTACGGATCACTGCCATCTCACCTGTCTGCGTGGGTTCGAGTCTCGGATTCGGCCAATGTGGGTATGTGAGAAAGCTTGCCAGTAGCTTCTCGTGGGTCGGTGGTTCTTTCCGGAGTTTTGCCCAGGTTCTTCCTCCACCATTAATACTGGCCTCCATGTATAGCCTATCGTGTGCTGAAAAATGGCGTTGAACCATACAACAACAACAAGAACAACAACATCAATTCAATTCCTGAACATGTAGTGCATTTTGATCAATCACATGCTGAAAATGACTAATAACCAGATAATTCATTAGTATTCGCAAATAAGAATAAACCTGATGGAACTCCTGATTGGCAAGTAGTTAGTATTCCATCTGGCAGTTATGAAATAGAACAGATCAACAATGAATTTCAACGCAAAATTAAATCCATTACAGAAAAAGAATCCAAAATAGCGATTACTGTTTACGAACCAACATTATCAGCGGCTATTGAAATAAATTCCCCTGATTATCTCGTAGACATCTATCAAAGTTCGATTAGATCTGTGTTAAGATGGCCTGATATTCCACCGGTTTATCAAGGACCATTAGAACCACAACGATCTGATTTCGTCACGGATAAAAGAATATTTATACAACTTCCAGAATATCGAAAAGTAAAAGATGCTTATCCATGGCAAAAATATTTAGGCGATGAAAGAGTTATACATTATATAGATAGAGTAGAAAGCTATTTCACGAAACAAATTGATGGTAAAAAAGGTAAAATAATGGTACTTGATATTGATTTAATAAATTCATATGCTAATACAATTAAATCTGAACATGAACGTGTATTTAATAATCTACGAAATTTATTTTCAAGCATTAATGTTTCTTACAGCGATGATTTAAAAAATCAAATAATTGCCTCAATACAACATTTGAATCAAATTGCTTCAGATCTAGAGTTTATGAATAATGTTCTTGCTAACAGAGAAAAACATTTATATGGCCCAGAAACAAGAAGATCTGTTACGGTTTATATAGTTCATGAAGACGATCCAGAACAGCGTGTTACACTCAATCGTTTATATACAACAGTATTTCTTAAACATTTCGGAATTACGCAAGAACAACTACCAACATTTATAATTCCCGGATTTAATTCTGAAGAGCTAAAGAAATCAGTTAATGATTTTATTGATTAACAGTTTAAAAGAATATGTGATTCATGGAGAAAAATAGCCCCACCACCGGTTATTCTTAAACATAACAACGATCCATACGGTGGAGGTCGTCATATATCGCCAGGCGTTGTTAATATAACATCAACGATCGCAGTCAATCTAGTAGGTGATGTAATTGATGGCAGTTATCAAGTAGACCTTGAGAAATCTAACCACCGCAGTGGCACTGCGGAGCAAGGTTATATATTATATACATTCAGTCCTAAAGATCCGCCTGGGTGGTTAATTGTATCTGAACCAATTAACCCCGTTTATCTACGTTTACATACTCCGTTACTGTCGAGAATAAATTTCAAACTTACTGACCAGTCTGGACACATTTTGGATCTAAGAGGAGAGAATCTTAATATTAATCTGTATAGACGCTCGTAGAGTTGTCATATTTGCGCACCAACACTGTTTGTTTAGCGAATAAATTATTTTGCAATTCAGAAAATATTATAGATCTGAGAAAATTTGCTTGTTTATGTTATTTTTGCTTGTTTTATGTTATGTTTGCTTGTTTTATGTTATTTAGTCAGATTTCTTGCTCCGTGAGGGTCTAAATTGTAACACCTGGCAGGTCTTCTCTCAAAACGCAGATAAAAATTATTTTTTTCACTGTAATGAAGCGCGATAACTCTGCTGTCTCTCTGTAGAGTAAATTAAACGATTATCTCCCTTGTAATACATGTTATCTGTAATCGAGGTATTTCAGTTCCCGTACGGACACGATATATATCGTTTTTCGTTAATTATTTAGTGATCTATCTTCTCTTTGTAAGAATCGCTGTTAGTGAAGCAGCAATTTGTAACAGAGAGGGATAATCTGACTCTAATAACCTTAAATTCACGTCAGTTTTATATACCAAGTAACGTAGAGTTATTTTTAGTTCTAACGTACTTTGACCTTAACGAACGATAACTCCATACGTGCGATTATTTTATTAATTTTGAAAAATTGAAGTAAATTCACGCTACATTAGTAATACAAATCCTGTGAGATAGCGCAAATATTTTATATACTTAAATTTAACTGTGTTATTGATAAGAGAGCGATGGCCGAAGTGGTAAGACGGTTGGACGTAGATCGAAGTTTTGCAGACTCTCGCGTGTGCCGACTGTATGTAGAGATAAGTTTATATGTAACTAAAGTACCCAGTAATTTTCCATTCAGGTCAAATGGACAGTTAATCAGTGCCAGTAATTTTCCACTGAGGTCAAATGGACAGTCAACCGGTACCCAGTAATTTTCCATTCAGGTCAAATGGACAGTTAATCAGTGCCAGTAATTTTCCATTGAGGTCAAATGGACAGTTAATCAGTGTCCAGTAATTTTCCATTGAGGTCAAATGGACAGTTAATCAGTGTCCAGTAATTTTCCACTGAGGTCAGATGGATAGTGCCGTCCAAAATAATAAACCATCTGTATATACTTCATAACCATATATCACACAAAAACAATCCCCTGACAAAAAAAAAGTCATGGGTGGCTAATATTTTTTTATTTTAAACACAAATATATATATAATGAACCATGAAAACATCAATGATATTATCTGTGCTATTAAAAAATTAAAATATAACGGAATAAAAATATCTGATAATCTCGACCCTCAGAAAATTATGTGCGATTTTGAATCACTGCAACAGAGAAAATTTGAAAATAAATACACATTACCTTCAAACTACAGGTTTATAAAATTAATATATCAATCTATGCTTGAATCACTAGCTATGGTAAACGATGATCAGGTAAAGCTATTTGCACCTCTTGCACGTTCGATCGAAAATATTAAATCCGAACTATCTCACGAGTACGAAAGAAAAAAGATCGTGGATAATCGTATAATGCAATTAAGAAAGATTATGCTATCTGATTCTGTCAATAATGACGCTGACAGCAGCGACGGTGAAGGTGGACCCTTGACTGTAGTTATGGCTAAACAAAAACCTTGGCAAAACTGACAGTCGAACTATCTGTTTTTGTTTTGAAGAGTTATTTGACGTATTTAAATATTACCCGCTGATTATATTTTTTCGAAATTGCAGATTTGCATGTTTTATCAGCTGCAAGTTGTACCGATCGTGGACGTATATCAAAATATCTACCTGCTGCGTTTATTGATGGGAAGGTCATTTCTTGGTCTGTTTCGGTATTTATGGATATAACAGACCTCGGGATCTTGGGATATTTACCAGTATTTCCACGTGCAGTATTCTCTCTCTGTGTAATAGCCTGCAGGTTAGATAACCGATTATTCTTGGGATTTCCATCAATGTGATCAACTACATATCCATCTTTAATCAATCCAAAAAAAACCACTCGAACACAAATCTATGTGATAAATAATTTTTATTTCCATTGGTATTGAATTTAAAATAACCAGTATTATTAAGACTACCAACTGGTTTTTTTAATCGACAGTTCCTGATCACGCCATCACGAGACGCTTCATAATTTTTAATGATCGGATGCGCTACAAATTCGTTTTGCTCCATTTATATACTAATACTATTTGTCTAAATTATTATTCTGAAATCTAGCCAGATAATCCTCTACGGTTTTTATAGAGGATTTACCATTTTTTTTGGTCATAATAACGTTTTAACTCTCTATATTTCACACATAACCGAGTTTTTCCTCTGACTCCAGCACCACACTGAATACACGGTTTTGGTCCTAAACTTCCATTTTTAACACATTGCATATGGTAGCTACAGAATTCATTCACGCATGCTCTGTTACAAGGAGAAGTATGTCCGATTTTAAGCCAGTGGAAGTAATTCTTTGTTTCAATCATTATATACACACTAAAATTTAATTTAAATATTTGTTTTAATTATATGGAGGAATTATCCATGATTGAACCTTCCCCTGCTAGATTTGACCTTGACAGACTACCAGAATATAAATTTAGTACTTTGATGCAGGATCTAGCTTTAACGAATGAAGATATGAAGATATAACTAAACGTATCCGTGAAGCCAAAAAAGAATTTCGTGACGATAGTGCTGCTCATGTATGGTCAACGTTCAGAGTTGGAAATGTTTTCAATATGATGAATGACGAACGAGGAAAAGTAATTATTAATCACCTTGATAATCAAAAATATTTTATTTTAATAAAATTTATTGTAAACACAGATGATGATATCTGGATTATTCGTGATAAGCGTGATCCAGTACGTGTGCAGTCGGGAAGCAATATTGTTCTCTTAAATAACAGATCCAAACCCGGAATACTTACTGGTATAGACAGACCATATTATGAGCGAGGGTATCCTGTGACCGCAGTTGTATATGCAATATATCCGCTGAATGATAAACCTGATGTTAAGAATCTTAAACCAATGAAACTGTCGAGAATAAACTGTGTAGCTGAACGAGTTACAGAACATTTTACAAATGCGATACGTGGTAATGGCCTGACAGATTTAAGACGTAAAAAAATAAACACATGGGCAGAAACAGTTAAAGATACCGGAGCGTCTATCAGAGATGTCGCTGAGCTAGAAAAGAAATTAAGATTTCCAATAACAGTGAAGACGTTAACCGGAGAGATTTTATATAAACCAAAATACATAAAAAATGGAGCTCCGATAGACATAGTCGATCATAATTCGCATGCGTGGACCTCAGCAGTAACAATATTTCCATGAGATAGAACGGTTAAATTTTATTATGGTAATATACTTGATACTATCAAAAATATCAGTAAAAGTGACCCTGTATCTGTTTGGTTGTTTCAAAGTTCAGAATACGAACATTACGATCAGTTTGTACGGCCTAATGGTAATATTTACCGTACAGAATCTCTTCATGAAGAAATGGAACATCTTGCGCTGAAATATACTTCAGACGATGTCAAGATTGAAGAATTATTAAATAATTGTTTTACTGTTTCATCGGTTGCTGCTCATTTCGCTCAGGAGAAAAATTCATGGAAACCGACACGATCGGAATTTCTTGATGATGTCCGGAATAGCTGTATAGAATATGGACATGGTGGATTATGGAATACCAAATACAACCATAGTGACGTTATCTCTGTTGATATGGCAGCGTGTTATCCTGGAAGTTTTCTTGGATATGGGGAATGTTCTAGATACTTTAAGAAATTTGGACATCCATCACACGAGATGACCAAGGTTTCGATAAACGGATCCCTACCAGATTTTGATTTAACGGGGTTTGCACACGTAGAATCATTTGAATTTGAACAAAATCTTCATCCTATTAATTATGTTTGGTTCGGAAGACATTTTTCAGAGAAATGCTGGGTACCGATAGTGCTGCTGCGGTATATGCTTGATGCTGGAATTTTAATATCGTTAAGAGTAACTGAAGCGATTATATCGTATCGTCCACAGAAGCAAGTTTGGTTACCGGAACCCGTCGATGATTATGATAATGATGAGAACCTTGCAAAGGATCTTGGTAGAAAGATAATCGGCAAGTTTACTCAGGGTAGTTCATACAATTATAAACGACACTGTACAAGATTGATTATGGACGATGCTGAACTAGATTTTATAATCGCTGATACAACGGAAAAAAATACGTTTGTAAACCGATGTAATGCTTATTTATCAGACGGGACCAAACTAGGTACGATTGTGAGCTATATTGATGGCGATTCACCGCAGTTCACTCATTTAAGATCTTCGATGTTGGCTTATGTTTCAATAAATCTATTTTCAATGATAAATAGATTTCCTAATGATGCTGTTAGAGTTGCTACGGATTCATTTTATATACATAAAAAATATAAGGATTTATTAAAACCGCTGCTTGGTAATGGTGAATGGGGAACATGGAGGATAAAGCAAGAAAATATACTTAGTTATTCTGAATCTGCAGACGTTGAAATTATGGAGAAATATTACAAAAATAATACTCAAGCATCAAAATCATCTGCACCATCTGTATACGACCCTGTAGCTAGACATAAGACTGTTTATCTTAACGGATGCGGTGGTTCAGGCAAAACAACTCGTGCGATTAACTTATTTATGAATAATAGTTCAGATATAATTGTTTTGACACCTACACATAAATTAGCCAGGGAAATAAAAGAGCGAGGAGTAAAATCTTGTACATACCATAGTTTCTTTAGATGGTGCGGAGACACATGGACTCCTGAACGAATGGGTGAAAAATATATACCTAAGTATATTATATGGGACGAGATATGCACGGTGTCGTATTAAAAGTATTTCTTGAATGGTTGTTATTAAAGAATACTGCTGTGATAATGTGTGGCGATCATGGTCAACCACCACCTTTTATTGGTCAGTCTCCACATGAATGGCTGAAGAATAACGTAGATTATTATGAAGAAATAAATGATGACCATAGAGCCATTGATGAACCGCTGAAGGAGTTTAAAAGATTAATCAGACTGCAGCCAGATAAAATACAATGTGAAATAATGCGAGGAGTAATTCCAGAAACTACGATGAGTGATTTTTGGACTTTATGGAGACCCGCTGATTTGAAAGTCGCAAGTAGAAAGATAGTTCGTGATGAACTACAGGAGAAATTATTTACGTTACATAAAGAAAAGTTTTCAGATCTACCTGTACCTTTATCTTATCGCCCAGCGGACACTCGACGGCAAAATATCGAAGTGGAAATTCCTGGTGCATTGGTTCCACCAAGGGTACAGAATCTCGTCTTGAATGATATTGTTTTGGTTGCTATTGATGTTGTTGAATGCGCATTGAGTATGGATAAATCTCCATGGACGTTAGGATACGCTATAACGATTCACTCATCTCAAGGATTAACTATTTCTGATACAAATATCTGGATTGTAAATGATCGGATTGAATGGTCGAATTTAGTCTATCTTGCAGTTTCTCGAGTCAGAAGAATATCTCAACTACATAGGGTTATTATAGATTACGTGATAACTGAGGAAATCACTAACGACCCTGCTGCAATAAAGAAAAATTTAGCGGGTTATAAACAATGTGACAAAAAAAATAAGAGTGACTTTGATATTGATGCTGAATTTATTATAACGCTAAAACAACGACAGAATAATAATTGTGCAAGCTGTAACTGTAAGATGCTATGGCAGTATTCGAATAATAATCCAAGACAATTTACCGTAGATAGAATTAATAGCGATCTAGGTCACACACGTGATAATGTGATGCTGACCTGTCTTGAATGCAATCGACGTAGAGGTTCTGGTCATGTAATTGTATGTGGTGGTAATTGTGTATCCACAGGAATTACTTGTAATTGTTCACGTACAAATCCACGCTGAGGGGCTGTAGAATCTAGTCTGTAGATTGCAGGTCTTCCAGTGGATCTAACTATGTCAGAAATTGTATGTGTAGTAACGCTCCAGATAGGATCGGTTGCTCTTTTTTACCACCCTCAAGTTCCCCAGGCTCATATAAATATCTTACAGTTACATTACCTAATACCGGTCGAGGTTGTTGTTTATCGCTACGGGCTATATATTTTTTTGTAATCGCATTAGAAGGTTTCATGGAAGTTGCACGAGTAATTTCATTATTTAGCGCAGATATCACACCTGGTAACCTTGCAACCCATTCAAGAGATCTCCCTCCGGACTTAAAGTCGATAGATATTTCCTTTGCGTATTGATATCCAAATAACCGCTCAACAAGTGTTCTATTAAATCGTTCAACGATTGCCTGATCACGATGAATTTCAGTATGTCCTCATCTTATTTTAACGTTATGTCGCTTCATCAATGATGATACTGTACCAAGAAATTCTTTACCAGGATCAACCTGTAATAATTGTGGCCATTGCAAAGGTCCTCGTTGATAAATTCGCTCGAACGCAGATGCAACTTCAGATGCTGTCTTTGTTGATAATGGTTCCGCTTCTTTATATCTACTTGCAACGTCAACGACAGTTAATGCGTATTTGTACGTGCGTGATTTTCGTCCACGTGTTTTAATAGTATCGTGCGGTAAAAATAAAATATCTGCTTGATGAACTTCATTAGGGACGCTGACATCAAAATGTGCGTATTGAATTTTTTTAGTTGGTGGTAGATAAATCTGCCATATTGCCTGTCGTGCTAACCACGCTGCAGCGACATTACATGAGACTTTTGCTGCTTCGGAAAGTTTAGTAATAACTGCTTTGCCTCTCCAATATCCTCTCGGGGAATAATAAACAGATTCCATTATATTAGTTATATAATTAATTACCAGCCCCTAGCATTATTTTACTTTTCATAGCAGTTTTTACTAGAAAACTAGCGAGTTTTTCTCTGAGAGATTTATTAGGTATAGAATTTAACGCATGATTCAATTTTACATCTGCGAGATGCCGTTGTTGTAAATCTTTACTTTTATACGCAACATCATGAACATGACACGCTTGATCAGTCTTATTTACTGGATGCTCTCCTGGTCTTGGTTGATCTTGATCATCAAGTCGGATATCAAGTCGGGTTCCAGGACCACAATAATTATATCCAGGAAGTGTTTCTCACCGGGGTATTTAGCCCATGGGGTTCCTGGTAATTTCCCTAATGAAGCGGCTATATCTCCACCTGTCTTTGATGAAATAAATTTATATTTTTTTATACCACATTTTACACATTTACCTGTAATTGCACGTCTTTTATTTTTTGTTGTTATCGTTGTTAATTCGGCAGTAGGTGTAAATGCTCTGCATCGAACACAATATAGACTCATGTTATTAATGATATGGATATAATTGATTTTTCAGCGACACGAAAACAAGAACCAGTAAAGCACCATCCAGCGCTTCCGAATTCTATCAGAATGATAATAATAGGTCCATCTGGATCTGGTAAAACGCAGTTATTGCTTAATATAATAATGCGATGGCTCACGTGGGATAGGTTATATTTGTTAGCACCATCTGTAGATGATCAGCGGTGTTATGGGGTACTTAAAGATTTTAATGAAAACGCAAAGATATTGGATAATGATGTTATTGATTTTATCACCGATATCGATGAGGCACCATCTGTAGATGATCTAGATGGACTTATTAATAATTTAGTGGTGTACGATGATGTTATGTTGGATAAACAATCCAATCCAGCTAGAATATTTTCTCGAGGTAGGCATAAAAATACTGATGTGATTTATGTTACACAACGATACACGCAAATACCTAAGGTAATTAGAGATAACTGTAATATTTTGGTTGTATTTAATGGAGTAGATAATTATACCCTGCAGAATATTTACTATACTTGGTGTTCAGGGGACATGGACATGATTAAATTTAAAAATTTCTTTTCAAAAGCACAAGCTGTTCCGTTCGGATTTATAACGATAAATTTACATGATCCAAGATCTAGATATCGTGTAGGTCTGGATAAAATCTTTGGTTAGTTTATTATAACGATAACTCATCAAAATTGTAATGTCAACCCGCTGCAGCCCCACATAGGGACCGTTAATTTTTGTAAAATAAAAAATCAGAAAAGTTTAGTGACCCGGTGCTGATATACTCGGAGGGTACCATAATACTGGAGACCAATTAGAGAAAATTTCGTCGATAGAACCGTTAAATTGCAAAAATAAGGGCTCAGAAAAGTTGTAGATGCACCCTCTCTGAAATATTTGAAGGGTATCATAATACTGGAGATCAATTAGAGAAAATGTCATCGATAGAACCGTTAAATTGCAAAAATAAGGGCTCAGAAAAGTTGTAGGGTTCACGCTCTCTGCTGCTCAGTTGAATCAAAAATATACCTAAAATATTTAATGACAAATAATGCACTTACCAGCCAGAAGGAATCATTTATCCGTCAACACATTAATCCGTAAGCAAATTTCACTGTAACACTTGCCA
>JAECUM010008661.1:0-51473 GCA_016617855.1 Megalonaias nervosa | reverse complement strand
GGCTGATTCGGTACAAATTACTGATTAGGCCCAGATTTGTGGCTGATTCGGTACAAATTACTGATTAGGCCCAGATTTGTGGCTGATTCGGTACAAATTACTGATTAGGCCCAGATTTGTGGCTGATTCGGTACAAATTACTGATTTGGCCCAGATTTGTGGCTGATTCGGTACAAATTACTGATTAGGCCCAGATTTGTGACTGATTCGGTACAAATTACTGATTTGGCCCAGATTTCTGGCTGATTCGGTACAAATTACTGATTTGGCCCAGATTTGTGGCTGATTCGGTACAAATTACTGATTAGGCCCAGATTTCTGGCTGATTCAGTACAAATTACTGATTAGGCCCAGATTTCTGGCTGATTCGGTACAAATTACTGATTAGGCCCAGAGTTCTGGCTGATTCGGTACAAATTACTGATTTGGCCCAGAGTTCTGGCTGATTAGGTACAAATTGCTGATTTGGCCCAGAGTTCTGGCTGATTCAGTACAAATTATTGACTGGTTAGGCCCAGAGTTCTGGCTGATTTGGTACAAATTATTGACTGGTTAGGCCCAGATTTCTGGCTGATTCGGTACAAATTATTGACTGGTTAGGCCCAGAGTTCTGGCTGATTCAGTACAAATTACTGACTGATTAGGCCCAGAGTTCTGGCTGATTCAGTACAAATTATTGACTGATTGGCCCAGATTTCTGGCTGATTCGGTACAAATTACTGATTTGGCCCAGATTTCTGGCTGATTCGGTACAAATTACTGATTTGGCCCAGATTTCTGGCTGATTCGGTACAAATTACTGATTTGGCCCAGATTTCTGGCTGATTCGGTACAAATTACTGATTGGCCCAGATTTCTGGCTGATTCGGTACAAATTACTGATTTGGCCCAGATTTCTGGCTGATTCGGTACAAATTACTGATTTGGCCCAGATTTCTGGCTGATTCGGTACAAATTACTGATTTGGCCCAGAGTTCTGGCTGATTCGGTACAAATTACTGATTTGGCCCAGATTTCTGGCTGATTCGGTACAAATTACTGATTTGGCCCAGAGTTCTGGCTGATTCGGTACAAATTACTGATTTGGCCCAGAGTTCTGGCTGATTCGGTACAAATTACTGATTAGGCCCAGAGTTCTGGCTGATTCGGTACAAATTATTGACTGGTTAGGCCCAGAGTTCTGGCTGATTCGGTACAAATTATTGACTGGTTAGGCCCAGATTTCTGGCTGATTCGGTACAAATTATTGACTGGTTAGGCCCAGAGTTCTGGCTGATTCAGTACAAATTACTGACTGATTAGGCCCAGACTTCTGGCTGATTCAGTACAAATTATTGACTGATTAGGCCCAGATTTCTGGCTGATTCGGTACAAATTACTGATTAGGCCCAGATTTGTGGCTGATTTGGTACAAATTACTGACTGATTAGGCCCAGATTTGTGGCTGATTCGGTACAAATTACTGACTGATTAGGCCCAGATTTCTGGCTGATTCGGTACAAATTACTGATTAGGCCCAGATTTCTGGCTGTTTCGGCTCAACTTCCAAGCTGATTTGGACCAAGGGAAATATTATTCAGTTTAGTCCAGGATTTAAATGTGACATTTAAATTTGTTTTTAAAGATGATCTTATTATGTCCCAAGTACGTCGAGCAGTTCAAACATGCATTTACGGTAACAAAATGCCGTTAGTATGCGAGATCATGGTGTTGTTATATATAATAAAATAACGTAATCCTGTTTATTTTGCTTTGGCAATTTAGTAGTGAAATATTTTTTAAACTTCTTGTTCAACTTTAAATAGTTTGTTTTATTGAGAAATAGTAAAATTATGAACACTGACAAAAAAAGAAGAAATAAACTTAATGATGGGAGTAGTACAAGTGAGCTTTCAGAAACCATCAGAATTCTGCGCATTAGCCATGATGTTGAACTCAGTAGCTACCGCATTTCCTGAGTAGACGTCATTGAAGCTTTTTATCGAGTTCAAGTAACATTCGTCATTGGTTAGCAAATCTCTATGAAAAATCAGGTTAAATTGTTTAATTAGAGAGATGTAACATAACCCTTTGGCTTACTGACGGTCAGCACCAATTCAGTCGATTTCGGGTTATGGAGGTACATGTCATAAAGTCATCTCAGGATGACTTTGGTTATTAGGTTGGAACCTTTTCATATATAAAACTGCAAATGTCACATCATGCTTACACCCACTCTATTTTTCCAAATAAAATGCATCTAATGATTTGAAGAGCTGAACAAAAAGGGACAGAGAACACTTCTTTTTCGTTAAGTACAGAAGCGGAGTTGATCAAATGGAAAAGTTGAAAAGTTGCACATTATATGGATTAAATAAGTAATTAAGTTGAAGAAAAACAACAATAAATAAAACCATAACAACCATGTGGCGACATCTCAGAATTAGTATCTATGATCCTTGGAGCGACTTCGCCAGTGCAGTGGGGCAACTTCTCCAACCACCATGGGGCGACTTCTCCTGACACCTGGGATGAGTTCTCCCAGGGCAAGTTCTCCATGGGGCAAGTTCTCCATAATTCTTTTTTTTGTACCACCCCTACCAGTTTAAAAAAAAGGCGTTAAGGATATAATAAATGCACAAAACTTAGTCATTTCATTCACTGATTTATAAGTTCTATCCTTGCCAGGGGGTCCCGAACAGTGTCAGCTTGTTAGCACTTCAAATCAAATGGGAGTTTCTTTAGCAACACAGTCACTATATTTGCATGAGCCAGTTTATGTTTTCAAGCAAAGATATGATTTAGTTCGCTGTCATTGATAATCTCAATAAATCTGTAAATTTTGGAGTTTCATCACTCTGAACACATGCATACAAGAGTTACTATTTATTTGTTCAATTTGTTTTAGAAATATAACTATACATTGCAAATATTGGACACAGATTACATGGTTTTTACTGAAATGGACTATTCTGTAAAACCAGAAAAGGATAGTGAACAGTCTGCTTGTTTATATCAGGAGCTTCCATTTGCTTTGAAATGCCAATAGTTGACAGTCTTCGGGAAAACATGTAGACAGTCAGGTTAGAAATTTTAAACCAATGAATTAAATGAATATGCTTTGTGCATTTTGTATATCATTGATGCGTTTCGTTTTCAAAAATTTTAGGGTATGCGAATACTGTAGTCCAGTGCTTTCACTGGTTGTCGATCACCAGGACCAGACATCACTTGGTTGTATAAGGGATCAACCATTTAATTTCTGGTGGGGAACCTATGATTTTATTTTGAGTCATTATAGTTTTGTATCTTTTATCTCAAGATATATTTTTAATAAATGTAATTGATATAACAGGTCGTTATTTCTATAAACCTGAGCAAGAATAATTTTGTCAAGCTGTTTGAAGGCAGGAAATTAAAAAACTAAATCCCCTCCTGATAAATTAAATGTCCAGCTTAAAAAAATAAACAGGTGACAGTGGTTATTCCATGCATTCAGGGACAGGGATGTTTCCATGCAGTTACTATAAACACTGAAATACACTGAAAAACCGAAATAAACATGTATTTACATGTTCTCAGTGAATATATCGGTGTACACAGGAATTATGATTTGTTTTTGTTTGAATAATAATATAGAGCAAAATAAAATATGATTGAATTGATTTTGATATGAATTATTTACATTTTTCCTATTGATAACTAAATTCATGTAATGGTGTAACTCTGTCATACTTGGTTCGACATACATACACAGAATGAAAGTGAAAATAATCACAAGTATTCACCGACTTTATTTTATATTTATTCTAACTTTTGAATAATTTGAATTAAACCAACTTACACTGTCTGTTGTGGAGATTACCTCAGTTTTGGAATGATCAGTCTTTGTCTTACCATCTCTGTTCCATTCCAGAATGATCAGCCATTTATTGTTACCTGTCCAATAAAGTATGACCCACTGACAAATGCTATAACTAGGAGAAAAGTAAATAATTCATATCAAAATCACTCGAATCATATTTTATTTTGCTCTATATTAGTTTTAAAACAAAAACAAATCGTAATTTCTGTGTGTACAAGTAAATACATGTGTATTTTGGTTTTTCAGTGAATTTTGGTGTTTATAGTAACCTGTTTCCATGTATGTGAAACATGATTTCCAAGATAAGATAAGATAAGAAGATAAGAATTCTTTATTTCAGACTACATAGTCCATACATCTAAATTAAAAGAAAATTCCAAGAAAATCTTTTTAAAAAAAAATATATATATATATCCAACTCATTAAAATTGATGGGTGTTCAGTTCAGGTAATTGATCTGGATGTTTAAACCAATTCCCAAAGAACAAGTTGTGCAGGTCATGTAGGCTCTGAGTATAGAATATTTCGGTAATGAGAGTTAATTCTATGGAATTTGATTACACATACCTTTAAGTGGTGACTATTCACTTTATTTTGATCCTCGAACATCCATATTTATTAGAAGATCATTGTATACAGACCCTGAGAGATATATTTAGCTAAATCAATGTTGAAAATATGTGGGCATTTTTGGACAAGGTCAAACCAGAGAGAATGTTGTCAGCTGTGATGTCACAATGAAAGGTACATGTGTTGAAAAATATGTACTACCATTTTATTTGCTATGATAGACCTGACATCCTCTTTTCTTGACTTTAGTACCTGGCTGCCAGTGTAAAGTCTTTAGCAATAAATAATTTTTATCTGGAATTTTTTTGATGACATTTAAGGGTGCAGAGCATTCAACAATCAGAATTGAATAGACTTTGGTTAAACTATATTAGCATTAAATTCGAGAATAATAACTAATATTTAATTTAATTTGAGTAAATGCACCACATGACATTTTTGACATGCACTATAGTGTATTCACAGAGGGGCTTGAACAATCCTGAACTGGGAATGTGCACAGTATTTAATTCCATGCAATAGGGACATAGCTTTGTTAGTGGGAGATAGTGATTAAGAACAAGAACAAACAAAAGGTGAGAATGTGTTTATTTTATTGGTTCTGACTTTTGTCAGTTATTATCCTCCATGGTTTAATGGTAGGGATATTGTACTTCCCTCCTCCTGTTTGTCTATTATTACATTTCTAAGTTTAAATTCAAAGTCAAATTCACAACATATGGAACAGTTATGTGTCTCTAGGAACAGTTATGTGGTTCATATTGTGAGCATGCACAAGAGGGTGGGATATTTGGTTCCTTAGCCCAGGAAGAGTGACACAAATATAAATTGCAATAATATTTCAAACTTTCTTTTTAGAAACATGGCGAATGAAGTCGTAAAGGAAATAGGCATATCATGGATATTGAATTTTGACCTCAGGGTCAAAGTCTGGGTCAGGTAGAAATTAGGGTGGAATGAAGCATGGGAATTTGCCACTGAAGTTGCTCTCATCCGCTTGTATTCTTTTGGAATGAGTATTTTTCATACAAATATTTCATGTTATATTTCCAGAACAAACAGAGCAAAGTGCAAGACATCAGGACTAAAAAATTCCTTCAAATCACCAGTAAGTATAATTCTTACCATTTAAATTCATCTAACATTAAAGAAATGTTCCTGTTCTCATGGAGCCTTAGATATTTTCTTTTTCAAAATTGCAATATTCATGCCGGTGCTGTGAATTATCTATTTTCATGGATACATGTACCAGTTGTGATGGTTTTTACTAAAAATGAGATTTTCATCAGTGCATAAAGTTGTGAATTTTAGAAAGATCATTATTTATTGAGTTATTTGTATCACCTATGAAATGTGGACAGATTTGTTCCCCAAAATAAATTAGTGTATTCATGGGATTGAGTTTGAAAAGATAGCTTTGTTTTGGCTATTAATTTCTTACATTGGAATGCAAGGGTTCTATCAAATTCTGCATTTGCATATTTTCTGAGTTAAGGGCTTGCTTGAAAACTTTCACATTGAGTTGACAGTGATGCTATCAATGGACTACATTATGGTCACTATTTCTTGCATTCTTCATTAAACAAGGGGAGGTAATAAGTTGATCCTTTTCTTTTAGCTGCAGTCCAGGGTGCAGTGTCAGCTGTCAGCATCATCATCGCCTATCACAGGTTCTTGTGATGATCTGAAGTGTGAGGTAGCAACTCTGCAACAAAAGTTAAAAGAGACACAAAAGAAGATAAAGGAATTGGAAGACCAGTAAGCTTTTTCATTTTTCTATAAAAAAATTTATTCACAAAGTTGTAGGAAGCTGACAGTATTTCCCATGTAAAGCATAGCCATGGCAACCATGTTATATGCAGTACCTCTGGTGATATGGCTACATTTAAACCATTATCTCGATTGAGCAGAATTATAATGTTGGGGCTTTTTGCACACACTAATTACATATCCTATCTCAAAAGCTTGTCATCTGTACAACCTCCTATCCCATACATGAGCACATGACAAACTTCCACTCTGTTGAAAGATGGAAAGAGTCTAGGATCTGTCCCAATCCTAATCAAACCTTTTACACATGGAATGGCCCAGAATGAATGCTGTTATTGTCCTCTTTGTGGACGAGACAGTGGATCTGTATGTCTACTCACCTTCTCCCCATCAGAGTGCAAGAAAGAAATTGATCTCTGAAATTATAAGAAATAGTTGCAGAAAAATGAAAATAAGCTGAGGGATCACAGAGAAGTAAATAAAATAAAAATTTAAAAAATGTGAGCACTAAATATGCTACTGTATTTTCAAGAATTGTGCAAGTGTCATTAAAGTGATACCCAACATATTCTTACACCTAAAGGCTGTATCCTATTAGAAGAAAGAGTCATGTGACTAAATCTGTCAAAATTTTAGACAACTTTTACTGGGTACTTGCTGATCCTAATGATCAGTTATCCTGTTACCAGGTCAAAGGGAAATATATTAAATACAGGGATGTATGCTGTGGAAACAGCATTCCCCCAATTTTTGTGATATATTCCCATACTTTTTTATGTGTTTCCTACTATTTACATGTTCCTTTTTTACGCATTCCCTTATTTTTTGTGTGCTCGCCATTGTCCCCCTGCATCTTAGTAACGTGCATTCCCTCATTTCTTTATTGTGTTCTCTCAATTTATTTAGCAATATACCACTGATTAAATGTATACAAACCTGAAGTCAACATTTTTTAATTCACAGTATCCTGTACATATTACTACCTAATGTCATCTGTACAAAGTACAAGAATTCATCCTTATTTTGTGATAAATTTCTGAAATCCTACATCATCATCTAGTAAATCATTGTGGTTTAGCCATGGTTCCATTTCCTAGGCCTCACTAATATATGCAGATGATTATTTAGAGACTGAACTTGAGCATTGTAAGTAACACTTCCGTTATTGTACAATTCGTGAAATTTATTCAAGGTTGCATCTGAACACATGTCAGTTGTGCGTGAAAATCAAATAACCCAACCTTTGTTACTTGCCACTGTACCATACTCGCAATAAAAAAGTTGTCATGCAGGAAAACAAGCTGTGGGATTTAGATTAAGGGGCAGACCTCTGCTTGGCACTGATAAAGTACATGTGTATTTGCAGCTCAATCAAAAGGACTGTCAGCATGAAAACAAAGTGAGTGCTGCCTTTACAAGCACTGGCAAAAAGTTGTATATGGTAAACGGGTACCCTGTGGCTCATGTTATTATCAGCGGGTGGGTATCTGAGTAGCCGGATACCTGTCTTCACATGTGACCCTATTCTGGTTGGCCCTAGAGAGCCTGCACTACTTTCGTTTATGGTACCTAACAAAACGTTTTCACACGTCATCATAAATATCCTTGGACTAGTTTTCATTAAAGAGAAAGATTTGTCACTGCTGAATCAGCATCTGATTGAGCAAGTGACTTGAAAATTGTCAAAAGTTCTGGAAATTATCATTTTGAGCTGGGTGATTGAAATTTCATCCCGTTACTATAACCTTATTGTTACCGTGGCAAATGTAGTTATCATTTTTTGGTGGCAGTGGTGGCCATCAACATGCATCATATTTCCAAGACCTAGCTTTATTTTTTTATTACATTCCTCCAATATTCAGAAAAATACCACCCTCCCCTTTTCTTAACTATAGAGGGAATTTTGCCCCTAAATTTTCAGTTATAAAATAGACCATTATGTGCCTACTCTGATATGTTAAAAGTCTAACTTGCTAATGTCATTATAAGGCCAAACAAAAACTTGTGTTTCCGGTCAGCCAACCATCCATTTCTCATTTCTGACCCTAGCACTTTTCCCCCCATGGTTAAAAATAAATTTTCCTGAAATATACATATCTAATGTTACAATAATTAAAAAACAATGCCTACTCTTATTTTAAATCAAGTGTGTTAGGAAACACATTTTTTTCTTGGCCTAATGAAGTTCACAGGTGAGAATTGGGTACTCTTGAACACATTTTTACTGAACACTATCTTCCACAGATTCTTCCATGATTTTACATAAGCAGAATAATGGTTACACAGAACACTGCATCTTACCTTTTTGGGGAGTTATGGATTTAAACAAAATTTTAATGTTGCGTTGACACTGTTACTAATATCAGCATCGCTTTGTCTTGCATTTTTCTCAGAAAAAATAGGCAGTAGTGCCTTTAATTTGGAATAGAAAATTCAGTGTGGACAGGGAAATCTGACCATTTTGGATATAGAGTTTTGCCTGAGAATAATAGAATCGGTTTTTGAGTTGGCACCAAGTCAAGGGATCCCATTATTTGTAGTTTGAGAGACACCACAGAACAAAATGACAAATAATGTAACTCAGAAACTTAAAATTTCCATGTCTTCATGGCATCCCGTACATTAATTTTCTTTTACTTAGTAATTATGTTAGCATTTTATGTTATTAATTATTTATAAAATGTATTTTAATTCTGAAATGAGTATTGTTGTGACTCTACGATCTTAAACTAAGTAACAGAAAAAGCCAAACCAACAGGTTTAGCAAAATTCAACATAATTTATTTTCATAGAATACAAAGGGAAAATTTAAAAGGAAATTACAGTATTGGGAATTAAATTCCAAATAATCCTAAAAATTCTATCACAAGTCTGAAAGTATAGTGTTCCGAATGAATTCCAGTACTGTTCTGAATGAATTCCAATCTTGAATGTGCTGATGCACCAATAGTCTTGGTGTATCACAATGATAAAATCCAGAATGTCTTTGAATGAATCCTAAATATTCCCAGAATAGTGTTTTTGTCCAAAATATCAATGAGCACATTATAATTCTAATGACTAATTTCTAAAAGAAAGATTCTACTCAGATTATATCTTATCACAACAGTAAATACTTCTAAAGACAGAAATTAAAAAAGAATGAATAATCTTGTTCATCTCAACCTTGTATAGGTGAGGCTCCATTTACACTATCAATGCATGCTTGAGGTTTTGGTGTTAATCAGAAGTAATTTTCCCATAGGATATTTGTAAATTAAGGAAGTTCTTGGGCAAATTATAGTTACAAGTTTTCAAATAGTGATGAGATGCACGTGCATGCACTTATGTGAGCTACATTTGAGTCACAGCATATGGCACCAGAGATGGCATGAAAAAAAGCACAGTGGTTCAAATTGAATGTTATTTCTTCTTTATAAATGGCATTAAAATGAAAGCGTGTAATTTAGCATGTGGTGAGCATCCCAACTTGACCTATGTAACAATAATATTTTGTGAAAAAACTCAATAATCTTTATGGAAAATTACCCCAAACAATAAATGGTAATTCATTTCTTGAACCTTCTAGGGTCATAATCAAAGCTAGGTCCTGAACTCAAACACAGGTAAACATCTATTTATAACTTATAAACATAACAAAAAGCAGGTATGAATCAAAACTCAATCTTCGTTCATGGACAAAAAATGGCAAGCATGCAGAATAAGTTAAATATACATAAGACAAAACAAAATGTGTTTCCTACTGCACTGGTTTTAAAATTAGGTAAGTCAGGTCATGTGTGTTTTTAAACATATATGTTTAATGTGGATTTCTTGTGATTTTTATTTGAAACATGGAAGAAAGTGCAAGGGTCAGCAGTAAGAAACAGGGACAATTAGCCAACTTTAAACACTTTTTTTGTTTGTTTGGCCCTATAATGACACTAGCAAGTTAGATTCAGCCAGAAACACATATTCTTCTTTGCCTAACTTAAAACTCTGCTCTCCATAATGGACAAATGTTGAGCGCACAAAATAAATTAAATAGACAAAACAGTATTCATAGTTGTTGACATGCATTCGACATCATTTTTCTTGAAATTGAGATTCAGTTCTTTAGCTGAGGGTTGTCAAATAGTAGATTGCTGAAACCTGTTATGTGTATCAATATTGTATGCTTCGCTTTTGACCATGATTAAAGATTGTACGGGTCATTTTGTAAACAACATATTTCATAGCTAATTTTTATCTATGATTCTAGATTATATTTTAAGATAATTATTGCTTGTAGGTAAACCTGTATGTTTGTATTTGAGTTCAAGACATTGGTTTTTCCCTAGAATGTTCCTGGTTTCTCTGATATTTGCCATATTCTTTACTAAAGTTTTAGTGAGGGACCTGACCTTGTTTACAACTTAGAATCTTCTAGAAATGAACTAAGGTTCTAGTAGACATAATTTTTAATTCCTATCTTTAACTTCAGTTGTGTTCAGATTAAATTTGAGAGGAATCCTTTATTTAAATTATTCATTGGACTAACAAAGTGCTCATTAATACTTTCAGACTAAATCACTGTTTTGGGATTATTTTGAATTCAGCTAGAGACAGTTTGGATTACATCTTTGTGATACATTAAGATTGTAAGCACATCAACACTGCCAGGCTACTGCTACATCAGAACACCACTGGAATTCATTTAGAATATTCTGAACTTCTGAACTTTTGAGAGAACTTTCAGTCATAACACTGTTCATGCATACTTTTCATGAGAATACTTAGGCAAGCAACAATAGATAACTGACCCTTGACAAAAAAGGTAAGGGTCGCAATTTCACAAGGTTCATCTGTCACATAGGTGAGAATCAGTAGTCATGACCCTGGCACCAATCTTATTCTGACACATTTATCCTGGCACATTTCTCAAATCTGCCCTATACATGGTTAGCATTTTCTCATCCTAAATTTCAGATATTGTTTTCCAACAATAATAATATAATTTATTCAAAATCTTTTTTTAATTTGTCATTGTTTGTTTTTAGGGGGTATAATGTGGAGGAGTTACAACAACATATTGACAAGTTACATGAATACAATGAGATAAAAGATGTTGGACAGATGGTGCTTGGTAGAATAGGTAAGTTTAAATAATGATTGTGTATGCCCAAGTATGTTATTTGAATTATTATGTCTTGCAATATTAACATTGTAATCATTTTGGAAGGCAGTAGAAGGGGTGACTTTCATATTTCATATCATGGTGTTGTTTCACTGTGATAAGAAAGTCTCATGGGACTCTTGTTATAAATTTTTTGCTCATCCTGTCATTCAGCACAAGTATGAATCATACAGTGGTTGGTTTTGTAGACATAAAGTTATTTTTCAAAGAAAGTTGCTTTTAATTTTGACAAATTTTTTGTTAGTAACTGCTGATAAATAGATTCATTTATCCAGTTTATGACTTTACAGAATAATTACTATTCTCACTGCCCAGGTAATTTGTGCATGACCAAAAGTTATCATTTTTTAAGAACATTGTGTCCAGAAAATTGTTGTTGTTGTTGTTGTAAGGTTTAACGCCATTTTTCAGCACACAATAGGCTATACATGGCGGCCAGTATTAATGGTGGAGGAAGAACCCGGGTAACCCCAGAAAGAACCACCAGCCCACGAGAAGCTACTGGCAAGCTTTCTCACATACCCACATTGGCCGAATCCGAGACTCGAACCAACGTAGACAGAGGTAAAAATTGTTATCTCTATTATGTTCTGATGTACTTGTTCAGTTCCAGAAAGGAAGTGGGCATCAAGTCATATAACTTTGCTTGTAAATAAGGACACTTATAACATTTTCACATTTTGTTTTACAAATAAAGAATACTGGTTGCAGTTATTGTGTTTGTTTTGGGTTTTTTCATTGTGATTTGGTTACATTCTGCCATAGCCTCTGACCCTTCAAGCTAGCACACAAATATAGGTTAAAAAAAAAGGCTGAGAGGGTCAGAGACTGGCAGGTAACCAAACATTAAGATAAAGGATCGCTCTATTCTTACTATAACGGGCTGTAATCATATCAATCAAATAAGTTTCAAGGTCCAACATTCATCTAATCAGTCACCTGTCTTTTGGTGCAGGTAAGATATTACATGGTTTATTTTCCATCTGAGATTTTTATATTTCATTGGCTTTTAAAAATGTACTTAACGTTCATAAATTTTAAATTTTATGTCCTATTGAAAATGAATCCAGGAAATTAGTGGGTCAGGATACTTAGATTCTTAATGGTAGGTTACACTATAGAAAGTGGTTGATTTGTTCAGGACATTTTTTGCCATTGAGACTGTTGAAATGCTAAAAAATTGTCACCATGAAAGAAGTTTCTGCCATTCTGTGAATTATGGAGGAATCACCATGTTCTCCTTCAAATCTGGGTCATTGGGACCTTTATTCCAAGATCTATTAAAAAACATTGTGACCAAACTCTAATTCCTGTACTTTTTTCACCTTTTACTACCAAACTTGCAGTGAGGGTGCATCTTTAGCTGAAGATGTCATGCATAAAAACTGGGTTGCTGTGACCTGTTTTCTAGGTTTTATTGAACATTAGTTAAAATGCTACTGATTCATGACACAGAAGAGCTGGGGTATTGTGTGAGTTTCTTCTAACAAATGCAATTACCTGTCATACAGATTTGTATGTCATTTTTAAAATTTTTGTTTTGCCTAATTTTCAATTTTTATTTTTCCTCAAATGTAACTGCATTTCGGTTCTGTTCATTTTATGCTGTCATAAACTTTAATGACTACAAGGATCAAGGCCTTTCTTGACTCAAATTATATGTCTTAGATATTCGTACCTTCATTTCTGATCAGAAGCTTAAGGAAACCTTGTTTCAGATAAAAGTTTTGTACACTGCATTAATCTTTGAGATTTGTTTGTTAAAGTAATGATCATTGAAGATCTGATAGAGTTTCAGGGTTGTCACATGTAAGAAATGACAGGGAGATTTACACCGCTTTCCTTACAGTGTATCCATATGCCTTGAAACTGCATCCTGTTGCCCTGGTGATGAAAACTGCCCCTGTGCATGTTCAACCACAAAACCTTAAGTTGCTTTCTTTTCACAAATCAGGATTTCAGTGATATTGGTTACTTTTGTTCCACATCATGCATTTCTGTTTTTAAAAATGGATGTAATTTTTGCATTGGCAATAGTTATATGTACAAAAACACAAGAAATACAAACATCATCATGCTGCTGTTGCATTGCCTGGATATCACAAGAGTTTGATACTGCATGGGATCCATGCATATTAATGAGGTGATCTTCTACAATCAAGGTCTCACATGTACTTGATAGAGCATGGGAGCAATTCATATTAATGAAGTAATCTTGCATGCGATTAGCTAGGTTTGTTACCATTTTGTACATTACTCCTGATCCAGTTTTGAAAAGAGCTTGATCAGTTGGCTTAGGTCATTCAGATTTTGGATGAGTACATTTATAAACAAGATTCATGCATATTCATGAGTACATTTACGAACAAGATTCATACTTATTCATGAGTACATTTCTGAACAAGATTCATGCATATTAATGAGTACATTTATGAATACGATTCATGATATTCATTAGAAGACTTTGAATCTGTTGGTTAAGCTTGTCAGCACTGTAGTTCTTTTAAAATCAAATTCTGTAAATAGGCTTATATAATTCATCAAGACATATAATGTTTTTATTTATTAAGTGTGAGACCTGTGCATATTTATGAGGTGATCTTGCATCAGATGCAGAGAATTTTGTTTACCACTTTAGAAACTGTTTGTTTTAAAGGAATTTGATCAAACTTGATAAATAGGCCTTTTCAAGGTCTTTGTTGATTATAAGTGAAATTCATAAATATTGATGCTGTGCCCTTGCATAAAATCAGCTGAGAGCTTGTAAAAAATTTAGCCATTCTAGTTCTGATCAGTGTTTGATCAAACTTGTGAAGCAGTCTTATGTTATCAAGATGTTGGAGGAGTTTGATTGTGAGCAAGATGTACAGATATTAATGGAGTAATGTCTAATTGGTTGAGCTAGCTACCACTCTGGAGACTGAATTATGTTTGGAATCTCCTCCACCTTAAGCTTATATTATCATTGTCATGGACTGGTTGTATGATAACTGAAATCAGTGGATATTAATGAGATACCTTGCATCTGAGTTTGTTACTTCTCTTGATCTAGAGAATATATTTCTGATCCAGTTTCTGTACAGTTGGGAACATGGGTTTATATTATAAGCTCTTGGATGACTTTGATCATGAGGAAGAGACTGTGTATATTAATTATGTCTTATTTATAGAAACAGTTTTTATCAGGATATTGTAAAATAGCTAAAATCAATGTTATTTAGTTTCCTTTTTTCAGGATATTGTAAAATAGCTAAAATCAGTTTTATGACATTTAAGAGATAGTTTATGTAGGATGTGTTATGATAATACTACTTAAGCTGCTTAGTGAAATGGTCAACTGTTAAGTTATGAAAGCCAGATGAGTGATAGTAAGCTTACTTGGGCATCTTGTTAGAAATTATTTTACATACCACATTGGAGGTTCTGTCTTTAGGTCAAGATCACTGTTTCATATTGGTAGTATTCCTTCACATTCCATTCACTTTATAACTTTCAAATTGTTTGAGATTAAGTGAAGAAATCACTTATTGTATATAAACATCATTACTAGAAACTCTCACATATTTCATTTTAGTGGTGCTATCTTCAGTGTGAAGGTCACAGATTGATTTGGGTTGTTTGTTTTTTTTAATTCTGTCACATCTTTCTTTCCACTCTTTAACTGTTTGATGTCAAATAATGAAGTTTGGTATATTATTCCATCATACAATGGTATGGTGCCTAGAGCATTGGTAGCCCTGTCTTTAAGGTTTCCATCATACAATGGTATGTTGCCTAGAACATTGGTGGTCCTATCGTTAAGGTTTCCATCATACAATGGTATGGTGCCTAGAGCATTGGTAGTCATATCTTTAAGGTTTCCATCATACAATGGTATGGTGCCTAGAACATTGGTACTCCTATCTTTAAAGTTTCCATCATACAATGGTATGGTGCTTAGAGCGTTGGTAGTCCTATATTTAAAGTTTCCATCATACTATGGTATGGTGCCTTGAGTGTTGGTAGTCCTATCGTTAAGGTTTCCATCATACAGTGGTATGGTGTCTTGAGTGTTGGTAGTGCTATTGTTAAGGTTTCCATCATACAATGGTATGGTGCTTTGAGTGTTGGTAGTCCTATCGTTAAAGTTTCCATCATACAATGGTATGGTGCCTTGAGTGTTGGTAGTCCTATCTTTAAGGTTTCCATCATACAATGGTATGGTGCCTAGAGCATTGGTAGTCCTATCTTTAAGGTTTCCATCATACAATGGTATGGTGCCTAGAACATTGGTAGTCCTATCTTTAAAGTTTCCATCATACAATGGTATGGTGCTTAGAGCGTTGGTAGTCCTATATTTAAAGTTTCCATCATACTATGGTATGGTGCCTAGAGCATTGGTAGTCCTATTGTTAAGGTTTCCATCATACAATGGTTTGGTGCCTAGAGCATTGGTAGTCCTATTGTTAAGGTTTCCATCATACAATGGTATGGTGCCTAGAGCATTGGTAGTCCTATCTTTAAGGTTTCCATCATACAATGGTATGGTGCCTAGAGCATTGGTAGTCCTATCTTTAAAGTTTCCATCATACTATGGTATGGTGCCTTGAGTGTTGGTAGTCCTATCGTTAAGGTTTCCATCATACAGTGGTATGGTGTCTTGAGTGTTGGTAGTGCTATTGTTAAGGTTTCCATCATACAATGGTATGGTGCTTTGAGTGTTGGTAGTCCTATCGTTAAAGTTTCCATCATACAATGGTATGGTGCCTTGAGTGTTGGTAGTCCTATCTTTAAGGTTTCCATCATACAATGGTATGGTGCCTAGAGCATTGGTAGTCCTATCTTTAAGGTTTCCATCATACAATGGTATGGTGCCTAGAACATTGGTAGGCCTATCTTTAAAGTTTCCATCATACAATGGTATGGTGCTTAGAGCGTTGGTAGTCCTATATTTAAAGTTTCCATCATACTATGGTATGGTGCCTAGAGCATTGGTAGTCCTATTGTTAAGGTTTCCATCATACAATGGTATGGTGCCTAGAGCATTGGTAGTCCTATCTTTAAGGTTTCCATCATACAATGGTATGGTGCCTAGAGCATTGGTAGTCCTATCTTTAAAGTTTCCATCATACAATGGTATGGTGCTTAGAGCATTGGTAGTCCTATATTTAAAGTTTCCATCATACAATGGTATGGTGCCCTTGAGCATTGGTAGTCCTATATTTAAAGTTTCCATCATACTATGGTATGGTGCCCTTGAGCGTTGGTAGTACTATCATTAAGGTTTCCATCATACTATGGTATGGTGCCTAGAGCATTGGTAGTCCTATCATTAGGGTTTCCATCATACTATGATATGGTGCCTAGAGCATTGGTAGTCCTATCATTAAGGTTTCCATCATACAATGGTATGGTGCCTAGAGCATTGGTAGTCCTATCTTTAAGATTTCCATCATACAATGGTATGGTGCCTTGAGCTTTGGTAGTCCTATCGTTAAGGTTTCCATCATACTATGGTATGGTGCCTAGAGCATTGGTAGTCCTATCTTTAAAGTTTCCATCATACTGTGGTATGGTGCCTTGAGCGTTAGTAGTCATATCGTTAAGATTTCCATCATATAATGGTATGGTGCTTAGAACATTGGTAGTCCTATCTTTAAGGTTTCCATCACACTGTCCTTGTTTCAACTGAGATTAAGAGCTTTGAGTGGGGAAACCTCATATACTTGTACATCATCACTAGATATTGTATTGCAAACCATACTGAAAGGTTATCTTCAAGGTTAAGGTCATGACTCAACATTGAAATTTTCCATCACACTTTAAATTTGCCTTTTTCAACTACAAGAACAGACTTAAAGACTTTATAATAGTTAGTTCCTTAATTATTGTCAGCATGTTTTTGTTTTGTAATTTCATGGTGTTTGTGTTTGTAATCTTGTCATTGCATATATTTTTATGTGTTATCTATTATTGTAAAGCACTTAGAGCTTCTAAAGATTAGGTGCTGGACTAAGTCCACATTATTATTATTATTATTATTATTATTATTCAAGGTAAAGGTAGTGGATGAATATTTTAAATTTTAAAAACTCATTTCCTTGTGCTTTGCAAGTTTAGAACCATCTGAGATTAATTGATGAAACGTAATTTACTTTTATATCTTTAACAGAAAGTGTTTCATGTATCAAATTGGTACGTGTATTTGTAAGGTCAAGACCAAGTTAAGGTTAAGGTTTCCTTCACACTTTCGATTCTGTTATGTAACTGTTGCACTGTTTGAGATTAAGGGATGAAACTTGGTATACTTACATACCATTAGCAGGCATGTTATGTACCACTTGGGGCTCTTTAATTTTTCCATCACACTTTCCTTTCTGCTCCATAAGTTTAGAGCCATATGAGATAAAGGGATTTAAAATCAATAAGATTGCATCATGCTAGAAGATGTGTTGCATTCCATATTTGGGGTGTCTAATCTTCAGAGTTAAGGTCAGAAGACAATATTTAGATTTTTTTCTCCTAGTCTACGGTGTCATCATAAATGGATGAAGTGCAGTATACAAATACACCATTTATAGAAGTTGTGTTGTTCCGCATTTGGAATCACTCTCTTCAAGGCCACAGGTCACTATATTACAACTTCTGTTTCAGATTTTAAAAGCCCATTTGATGTGCAGGGATGAACAATAATATCCTGCAGTGTTTTGATCTAATCTCATGTCAGACAAGATTTTATTATCAGGGTTACTGGTTATGTTCTTTTTTCATCCTTTTCTTTGCTTGTACTGTAGTGCCCTTAAGACAAAGCCTTCATTCCATGCCCGCCCAATAATTCTACATCTGTGTCACAAAAGTTACTTTCCTTGTTTGCCAAATAATTCTATAGCTGTGTTACAAATGTCACAGATTTCATTGTTATAGACTTTTTATGACCTTAACATGGTAGTGGTGTGGGTGCGGATGGGTGGGGCAGGACAAAAGTTACCAAAAAATGATTGTGAAAATTGATAATGTATAGTACTTATAAAGAAAATAATTTGCTACATGTATATTCACATTGCACAGAAAACTTTTTAAAGACCTATAGGTAATTGGATCATTCATCAGGTATGAATCACAGGTGAGATTGGATCATTCATCAGGTATGGATCTAAGGTAAGGTTGGATCATTCATCAGGCATGAATATCAGGTGAGGTTGGATCATTCATCAAGTATGAATCACAGGTGAGGTTGGATCATTCATCAGGTATGAAAAAACAGGTGAGTTGGATCATTCATCAGGTATGAATCACAGGTGAGTTGGATCATTCGTCAGGTATGAATCTAAGGTAAGGTTGGATCATTTGTCAGGTTTGAATCTCAGGTAAGGTTGGATCATTTATCAGGTATGAATCACAGGTAAGGTTGGGTCATTCATCAGTTATGAATCACAGGTAAGGTTGGATCATTCATCAGGTATGAATCTCAGGTAAGGTTGGATCATTTATTAGGTATGAATCACAGGTAAGGTTGGATCATTTATCAGGTATGAATCACAGGTAAGGTTGGATCATTAATCAGGTATGAATTACAGGTAAGGTTGGATCATTAATCAGGTATGAATTACAGGTGAGTTGGATCATTCATCAGGTATGAATCTAAGGTAAGGTTGGATCATTTATTAGGTATGAATCACAGGTAAGGTTGGATCATTTATCAGGTATGAATCACAGGTAAGGTTGGATCATTAATCAGGCATGAAACAGGTAGGGTTGGATCATTAATCAGGTATGAAAAATCACAAGTAATGTTGGGCCATTCATGAGGTGTAAATCACAGGTAAGGTTAGATCATCGATCAGGTGTGAAGCACAGGTAAGATCATTGATCAGGTGTGATGCTCAGTAATCTTCTGGAATAAAAAATTTAAGGGGAAGTTTACTTCTCCAGTTGAAATAAGGGAGAAATTATCTGAATGTATGAGAGATTTAATGAGGAAATAAAGGTGGGGCTTGAAAATATAATGCACAGTGTTATGGAAATTTGTGTGAACCCCACAAATGTACATCCTTAGAATAGACCCTGGTGATATGATAATATGTTATACTTTTCAGCTGCCCATGAGGGTGTGACAACAAAGGACAAGTATGAAAAATACGGACTAAATCTGGAGGACTGAATGAGCAAATAATGGTACATTCTATTCAGTACGAAGTTGTAATGGTGCTATTCATAAACCAACTTGATTTTTGTACACTGTACTTAAATTAAAACCACTTGAATATCCTTGACATTCACTATCCATGAGTGTTGTACAGATATACACCTGTAATCCCCTTTTTATCTTTCATTTCAGTGCAGCCATAATATTGTTCACGGTACCATTATAGTTGTGTATGTTACATCCAAGGTTCTGTCACAACAGTTGCCTAACAAAACCCAGTGAAGTTATAGCATGTGAACTATATTGCAATGGAATAGTCGAGGCCCATTCTCAAGTTTTATGAATTAAGAAGAATTATGCAAGTAATTTTTGCATATTGAGGGTCACTAAATTTTCCTTCACATGACTATGGTTTGTCATCTAGGTTAGTAGACAGCAATTTTGATAAAAACATCACATTATATCTGACATGTATTTGTGGGCATATTGATAATTACTGTAAAAAAATATTTACTTTAGAATCATGATATTAAAAACGAAATAAACCCATATTAAGTCCAAAATATGTCATTTGTATTTCACAAAATTCTTTGAGGAACCTTGATCCTTTGATTATAGCACAGTCATGTCACATTCTCTCTCTCTCTCTCTCTCTCTCTCTCACACACACACACACACAGACACATGCACTGGTAAATAGCAATTCTTGGATATCACTTTTTAGAGGTCATGAAGATGGCATGTTTATAAATGTATCTGCTTAGGCAGGTTTAATTGTTCATCTGTTCCATCATTTTTCTGTTACCTTATTTTCTCTTTCTCTCCACCCCACCCACTCTCCAAGAATGTAATAAGGGAAGAGGGTGGACATAGCTGCAGCCATGTCCATACATTTGATGGAACCAGGATTTCAAACAAGTAGATTTATAAATTTTGATAAGTAGATTGCCTTCTAAACTGGTGGATTTTTACTGGCATAAATTTTACGTTTTGAAAACAAAACAATTACATTTTTTTGTTGTAATATGTATTATCTCCATACAATGATAATACTGCAAGATTTGAACATGAATCAGATTTAGAATCTGATGGAAAATGTTGCAATAATAATTAATACAAGTCACTGTATTGTAAAATAATGAAAATGGAAGAGTTGTTTATCTACAGATTTTTAAAAATAAAATCAATCAGCCATTTTAGTTTCTTTCACAAAATGGCATTGCCTGTGATTATTAAGCTTCATACTTAACAGGCTCACAATAGTTTTCTGGTCCGGATTTCCCCCTGAATCATTTTGTATTTGCAGAGAATGGAGAAACTGTACTGTCTTAGCATTAGAATGTTGTATAAGAGGAAAACTGTGCTCAGCCTGTAAAAAAGTTCTAACATCAGTTTCCTGTTCCTTGGTTTGTAAGGTTGCCGAGTGCACTCCAATAGTTCACAAAGTTACTGTTCATCCCATAGAGGAAGTTCCTGACTTGAAATTAAGATTTATTGCTGATTTGGATTTAAGATGTTTTCTTGAGTATTATCCTCAAGGGCTTTATTCTCTTCTTGGCTCAGATCCAAAAAGTTAGTTTCACTACTAAATAATTTAAAAACAATAAAGACTGCTTTATACTTGAAGTAAACATTGAAAAAATACATGTGTTTATGCTTTTATGAATAATTTATTCCAACTTTAAAATTATCTTGTGATACATTGTTAACTGATATAATTTATCTAGGGATGGAACATAATGTGGGTGCATGAAAACTTCAAATAGTTTATGAAATACAATAGAGACATACCTTTAAAACACAGTGCAAACTCAGGACCTTTGAAACACAGTGCAGACTCAGGGCTTTGAAACAGTGCAAACTCAGGTACCTTTGAAACAACGATGCACACTCAGGGACCTTTGAAACACAGTGCAAACTCAGGACCTTTGAAACACGATGCAAACTCAGGAACTCTGAAACACAATGCAAACTCAGGACCTTTGAAACACTGCAAACTCAGAACCTTTGAAATGCAGTGCAAACTCAGGACCTTTCAAACACAATGCAAATTCAGGACCTTTAAAACAATGCAAACTGAGGACCTTTGAAACAAAATGCAAGCTCAGGACCATTGAAACAATGCAAACTGAGGACCTTTGAAACATGATGCAAACTCAGGACCTTTGAAACACAATGCAAACTCGGGATCTTTGAAACACTTTGCAAACTCAGGACCTTTGCAACACAATGCAAGCTCAGGACTTTTGAAACACAATGCCAGCTCAGGACCTTTGTAGCACACAATGCAAACTCAGGACCTTTGAAACACATGATGCAAACTCAGGACCTTTGAATTACACAAGGCAAACTCAGGACCTTTGAAACACACACAGGGTTCCCATGCTACCGGGAAATTGGGAAAAAGTCGAGAGAAAATATGACTGTGAAAAATCCTTGAATTTTGAAAATATTGATATAAGTCGGGAAAAACCCAGGAATTTTCCACCACCACTTGACGCCCGAAACAATTACATAATTGAGTCGTAACTGAACTGATCCTGAGTTAAATTTATTGAGTTCTGACCAGAATGGATCGTTTGGGTGCTTGACATAAACAAATTTGTTGAGTCAAGCCAAACATTCAGTGCATTAGATTCGTCTAGTAGATATTTTCCACAGATAGCGCGAATATTCATATTTTTCTTTACATGGAAGGTATGAAAACCAGTCTAGCATCAGAAGAGGCCAATATGGTGGCAGCAAAGCTTAGCTGCTTACCAGATGGCTGTTGTTAAATTCTTTGTTAAATCAAGTCTTACCTGCATGTGATCGATATGAAGATTATCTATTTTCTCAGAAATTGAGAGTATTAAAATCTTTATGTCATTAATCTGCTGAAAGACAAGATAAAACTACAGCGTTCATGAAATTTGACCTGGTACTTGGATTTGCATTGCTAGTCGCACGAGTACACAAATCTTGCAACCCACATTTTCAAATGTTGTAGAAAAAAACAAAACATTAAAATGAAAGTTGTATACCATTTGTAATAAGAACACAAAAACGAAAGAACACAAAACTCTCTCTCTCTCTCTCTCTCTCTACATATATTATGTGTGTTTATATATATATATATATATATATATATATATATATATATTGTTACGTATATGTAATTTAATTATTTGTTAGTTTTAAATTTTTTTTTATTTCATTACTTGTTATTGTAATGGTACCTTTGTCTACTGGATTTAATATAAAACAAAATTAAATTCAGTTCAGTTCTGTTTGACCTGATAAACAACCAGTAGTAGAAACATTGTATCTAGTTGCTGACCATGATTCAGAACTAGTAAGGCTTTTGGAAAACAATTTTTTTAAAATTTGCTTTTCCAGATTAAGAACCATTGATCTGAGTTATGGCTATACTGATATGTGATGTTAGGCATGTAAAAAATTTCTACGTTGTTCTAGAAAATGACCACGTGACCCTCATACAGGAATCTATTTTGCATCTTAACTTACTGTATAACCGTTTTCTTCATAAGAGATAGTTCAGTTGGGCTTTAAATCTTTGACACTTAAAAGGTGTTTTGTTGTGACCAGCTTGAGTTAAAATTTTATTTTATGGAATTAGTGATTAATTTCCCTGGAGAAATATACAAGTGCTCATAAAGAATTCTTGGACAAAGATATTTATTGAAATTATTCGAAATTCAAAAACTATATTACTTTCTGTGATTCAACAAGGAAGTGTTGACACGTCAACACATCACTGACTGTTGCATACGTCATCGCCCTCCATTTTGAATTTCGTCGGGACTCGAACTTAGATTCATTTAGGACTGTTTAATATAAGGACTTCTATTTTTTTTATTCTTGGATTAATTTTGGATTTGATTCGTAAAACTGTAAGTTCTTTTTCTTATTTTTACCTTGTTTATCTAGGGAAATAAATTGTTAAATTTTACAAAGCTTGTTGTCTTCATTCTTTTCTTGTTACTTTTTGTCCAAGCCTAGACACATAACAATATATATATATATATATATATATATATATATTCCGTGAACAACTACTGGGGTTTTGTTGTATCACATGACTACTGCGTTGATGTGCTCTCTGCTTGATGATCCTTATTTTTACTTACATGGTAGGTATGAAAACCAGTCTAGCATCAGAAGAGGCCAACATGGTGGCGGCAACGTTTAGCCACTTACCAGATGGCCGTTGTTAAATTCTTTGTTAAATCGAGTCATGCCTGCATGTAATCAATATAAAATTGATTAATTTTCTCAGAAATTGAGAATATTAAAATCTTTATGTCATTAATCTGTTGAAAGACAAGATAAAACTATGGCATTCATGAAATTTGACCTGGTACCTGGATTTGCATTGCTAGTCGCACGAGTACACAAATCTCACAACCCACATTTTCAAATGTTGTAGAAAAAAAATTAAACATTAAATGAAAGTTGTATACCAGTTGTAATAAGAATACAAAAACGAAAGAACACAAAATTCTCTATATATATTCCGTGAACAACTACTGGGGTTTTGTTGTATCACATGACTGCAATGTTGATGTGCTCTCTGCTTGTTGAATCTGACTGGACAGATTGCTGAGATAGCGACTGGTTTCTTGTCGTTGTTCTCAAAATAAATCTGTTGAGAATTATATGTTCTTTCTAGTTTTTACAAAATGTGTCAAACTTTCATTTAATATAATTTAATTTTTGTACAACAACATTAAAATGGAGCTTGTTGTTGATATCACATGACTATTGGACTTCCGATGTAGTTGTTTGAGATTTGTGAAGTCATGTGTCTAGTAATGCAAATGGCAACTACAGGGTTAGGTTTCATCTATGCTGTAGTTTCGTCAGGTCTGTCAGCTGATTAAAGACATAACGATTATAATACTTGCCGTTTCTGAGAAAATAAATCATTTTCCTATTGATTTCATGCAGGTATAGTCATTATTGTAACAGAATTGAAACCGAGTGGGCCTTTCTTCTTGGACTAAATGAACAACACAAACACAATGTGATGAATGATGTAGGTTTATGAAATGAATTGATGAAAAAAAATATGTATATAGTGATTCTTTCACGCTCCAAACACATGACTCGTTCAGTTACTAACACATTCCCAAATGAAAAACATAAATGAAAGTGAAATGCAAATATTCAAAATGAAAGTGAGATTCACATAATCTCACGTACTGTAACTGAGATTGAGATTCACATAATCTCATGTAATGTAAATGAAATTGAGATTCACATAATCTCCTGGAATGTAAACAAGACTCAAATAATCTCATGTCATGATAACATAACTCAATTGTATTCAATTAAAACATCATCAATTGAAACAAATACTTTCAATGTTAAACAATACAACGATTGCACCAAACAATGACTCGTGACTCAGTCATACGATAACTATTTGTAAAACTTGCATTCGAAACCATTTGACTTGGTTTATGAGTCCATTTGTCAAAACCACACAGTTCTCCAGAATTCCTGGGTCGGCTCACTTGTTTTGGTCCCATCCACCCTTCACGGATCCACCATGCACACAAGTTTATACATCATGCAGTTCCTTCCTTGTATGGACTTGATTCCACCCCATACAGACATACAGACAGCCAGACCATCAGTCTGATGTACCTGCATACACATATGCACTGCTACACAGCTACACAGCTATGCATCCACACACAGCTACACCGCTATGCATCCACATACACAGCTACACCACTATGCATCCACATACACAGCTACACCACTATGCATCCACATACACAGCTACACCGCTATGCATCCACATACACAGCTACACCACTATGCATCCACATACACAGCTCCACCGCTATGCATCCACATACACAGCTCCACCGCTATGCATCCACATACACAGCTACAATAATAAAACCAAACTGGTCATAATAAAAGGTACATAATTACAATCTATAGATACATGCTACTAACTTAAAGGCTTAATAGGAACTTGTAACAATTCAAAAGTTCATTTCAAATCTGTGTAGTAGTAAAGACAACATTTCACACTATGATATTAAAACTGAATATGCTTCACGTACCAAATAAAAATGTAACACTTACCCCTATGGCTGTAGACAAAAATGGAGAATGTACACTCCCTGACAAGATCCAAATGACCAGTGTGTCAGTTTGAAACAGAATCAACCTTAAATCCATAGGAGAGTGAATAATAGTCCGGGTAAAATACTCATGCTTTTCGTGACTCTCGTCACATGTAGATTCCGAAGAGATACATGCTTGTACAGTCGCTTACCTGGAGAAACAACTATTCACCCCATGTAACGTTGTACGCATGCACAACGAATAATGGTCAAAAATAGATCTAAGGCAAAACCAAGTTATTTCTCGTCTTATTCTGTGACAATTATAACATCATTTAAATTTTCTAGGCCTGCTGGTAAGCGACTACCATATGCCACTACTGCACGGTGGCAGCAAATTTTAAATTTTCTGTATGCAATTGTTCTGACCCCACACCCCAACCTAAATGTCCAGATGTGAAAAATGAGGTGGAATATTCGGAGGAAACCCAGATTAGAAAACAGACTGCTATTAGTTTTAAGCCAAATCTTTTGTCCAAAATGTTGAATCTCTGAGTTAAATGTTAGTGCGAAACTATTACACAGTGGCATGTAGCTTAAAACATTTGTTTCAGATCTTAAATAGAATGCAGAAGAAATGGGAAATTGTCATCACTTGTATTATATATATTAAAAAATGATACTAGCCCCTGTATCAATAGAGGTTTGGGGACTGGTTTATTGAATTACAAGAAGACAAGTTGATTTTACAGAAAAGTCGGACCTTGTTTATGCAACAATACAGTATATAATTTTGAAGGTCTTTTGTCAAAATTTAAATCAACCCTTTTTTAAATGAATAATTTTTAATGAAATTGTCTTAAGGAGTTTAGGTTGTTTGAAAAATCTTGTTTGGGATTTTATTGGCACAGATAAATTCAGGGTTAAACTTTTTCATTACAAGATAAGATTACAATACTTTGCTTTTATTGTTTTTTTGTTTTTTTCATACTGTGATAGTAAATGTTTAATTCGTATAACATATATATATATATATATATAATTCTTTAGAATTAAAGATTTGAAAGGAAACAAAACTAATTTATGTTCATTACGTTGTTTCCACTTAGCAACATAAAGCATGGCAGCAAAGTAAAGTTAGCAATTTCATTCTGCACATTGAAATGATTTTACATGCCAGATTATAGGAATATAGTCAAACTTGTATTGAGTGATACATTTTTTGATCTTCTTTTCTGACTTGGATGTTTTGGAGAGTCTTCAAAGAGAAACATCTTTAGATTTAAAAATGCATTATTTTATAATCTAAAATGTTCTTTAATTCCATTCAGGAATGGTCATATGTGAGCCTTGAAAAAATTAATTTCATCCGGGAAAAACCCTGGAAATGACCTGGAAATTTATCTTTAGAAAAGTGTGGGAACCATGCACACAAACTCAAGACCTTTGAAACATTGTAAACACAGGACCTTTGACACACAGTGCAAACTCAGGACCTGAAACACAGTGCAAACTTGGGACCTTTGAAACGTATCATGCAAACTCACGACCTTTGAAACACACTTTGCAAACTCAGGACTGTTGCAACACACATTGCAAGCTCAGGACTTTTGAAACGCAATGCCGGCTCACGACCTTTGTAGCACTCAGTGCAAACTCAGGACCTTGGAAACACAATGCAAACTCAGAACCTTGGAAACAATGCGAACTCAGGACCTTTGAAACACAATGCAAGCTCAGGACCATTGAAACATCATGCCAACTAAGGACCTTTGAAACACAAGATGCAAATTCAGGACCTTTGAAATGCACAATGCAAACTCAGGATCTTTGAAACACACTTTGCACACTCAGGACCTTTGCAACACACAATGCAAGCTCAGGACTTCTGAAACAATGCCAGCTCAGGACCTTTGTAGCACTCAATGCAAACTCAGGACCTTTGCAACACATAATGCAAACTCAGGACCTTGGAAACAATGCAAACTCAGGACCATTGAAACACACAATGCAAACTCAGGACCTTTGAATTATACAATGCAAACTCAGGATCTTTGAAACACACTATGCAAACTCAGGACCTTTGAAACATACAGAGCAAACTCAGGACCTTTGAAACATACAGAGCAAACTCAGGACCTTTGAAACATAATGCAAACTAAGGACCTTTGAAACAGTGCAAATTCAGGACCTTTGAAACATTTGACAACTACTATAACTTGATCAACAGTGTAGTTGCTGTGACCCATATTTCATTCTTCACTGACTGGTTAAATATTTTGTTTTTCAAGATCTGTTAATGCTAGCCATCAAAGTAAATGAATTCATCTAGTACCACACCCTTTGCAACAAAATAGGTCACTGTAATCTACATTTAATGTTTTAATGGCTGGGGTTAAATTTTTACCTTCAGCTCATGACCAAATAGATTTAATGCACCCTGCATGTATATAGTTATACCTTGAATTGAAAAACCTGGTGAGCACTTCGTCCTCATTACAAAAGTTTCGTCAGTGTGACCCATACATGTAGTTCAGGTGTCAGTGTGACCCATACATGTAGTTCACTTGTCAGTGTGACCCATACATGTATTTCACTTGTCAGTGTGACCCATACCTGTAGTTCACACTTGACAGACTTTGTTTCAATTCTGTGTTTTAAGTTCTTTTGTCAGTGTGACCCATACATGTAGTTCACACTTGACAGACTTCATTTCAGTTCTGTGTTTTAAGTTCTTTCTCCAGCTCATTTCATAAAAGAATCATTGAAGTTTATGCACCATGTTAGTACCTCACCCTTACAAAAAGGTCACTGTGACCTACATTTCACATTATACTAGCTTGGGTTAAGTTTTTGCATGGTTTTCTATATGCTGTGTACATACATGCCATTAAACATATCCTTACAGTCACCTGTACTTAGCAGAACACCTGGTCAAAACAGCCATTCTAATCTCCCCCTGGCAAAATTCCTATATAAATGTTCTGCATCTAACAATCACTTACCTTCTTCAGTCACTGGTAACATGCTTCCCAAACAATAATGGCTTCACTGTCTTAAGCAGTCACTGGAGCATACCAAGAGTGACTACTCTAAGATGCAAATTAAACTTTTGTTTTATGAGCAATGCATTTGTTTAGATAAAGACATATATAAATTGATGTATAAACATTTTGTTTTGCTTGTGCTCACCATACTTCAGTCACACTGTCAGTCTAACTCAAAAGTGTCATTGTCTGGGGTTTTGAAAGCAGGGCAGATTTTCATCATTACAGGACAGAGTTGAAGCAATTTGTTTGTTTGCTGGTGGGGAAAGTGGTATTATTCCAGCAAGAAATGGAAGTCTCTTTTTATGCCAGTGCAACATACCTATTGCCTGTGAATTAAAGCCATCTATGAAAAAAGTTAAATCTTTCAGAAGAGATTCAACTTGCAACCCTTTCATTAGTGTCAGGGTTATTCAATATTTAAAACTTGTTTGCAAAGGCATGCAAAGTTTCAGTTCATGGGTCACAGACAATAGCCATATATGGCTTCTTTTGATTCCCTATTCATCACAGGCCAGTCTTTTGGCCTAGGCAAGTTGAGCAAATTGCTAATCCACAGACTGTTTTTGAAGTGTGAACGTCTGTTCCCAAGCCTAATTTATGCAAGCAGGCCACCCAAAGAATCAGTCCTCAATTTTACTGTTATATGTAAGCAGTAAACCAATAGTGAAATTAGTGTTTTATGATGGTGCACAGAACAATAAGAACAATAATATTTACTGCATGGTATTTTTAAAAAATTCTAATGTGAACCTGCATACTGAGGTCACCTGTGTATAAAGGCCAGTTTTGCCTTTTATCTTGGATGACGGCTATTGGCATTATGGACTGTACTTTACGATCACCGACTTGGTTTAAATTTTGTGTTTGATGTTCTCACCTTATGCGCTCTTCACACTTAAGTGATGCTGATGAAGATTTGTGCCTAAAGTTCATTTATTGGGTAATGCTTCTGTTTTAAGTGTTACATATATGTAATTAAATTGTGTGTTAGTTTTGAAATTCTTTTTATTTTATTTTTGTTTCATTACATTTTATTGTAATGATTATTGAAAGGATTCGAAATTCTTTTTCAGTAATTCGATATTTTCTTTTAGTAAATGTTGTTTATTTAAGACGTAAAACATGTTACATGAGAATTATTTTTAGTTAACCTAGTTCGTCTTGGGTTGGCAAGAACGTAAACAGGCAGTTAAAACGATTGGTCAGTATCAGGGCCATACTTTGCGTGATCACTATGTGTAAACAACGTTTCTTTATTATTGGTTTTTAAGTGGGGCTACACTGGTGTACATGATAGATCTCTTGTAGTAAGAGACCACATGACCCATCTTGCGAGACTTGAAATGTTTTTGGGGTTTAAATATGCATTCTTAATATTCTTCTGGCAGAGTCGTTTTAACATCTTGAAGGAACAAGGTGTTTTATTTGTTGCCAGATTGTTTGTTTTTCATCTCATTTTTGGATTTAATTTATTCTCCTGGAAACTCAAGTTGACTTTCTTATAAAAAAAATCTGAAAGATTCATGGAAATTTATTCTGTAATTATTCGGAAACAAAGACTGATTCAATTGAGGAATTGTTGATATTCGTACATTGGACCACATCTGACGTTATCGCCTTCCATGTCGTCGAGATTCGAACCTGGATTCTAATAGAACTATTTAGTGATAGAACTTGTGTTTTTCATTCTTAGGATCAAATTTTGGATTATATTCACAAACTAAGTCCTATTTACCAATTTTTACATTGTTTTCTAGGGAAATAAATTATTTTGTTAAAATATACAAAGCTTGTTGACTTCACTCTTTTCTTCTGTTACATTTGTACGAGCCTACACGTAACAGGAGACAATTGGGGGCTCGTCCGGGATATATGAATTTTGGTTAAATATTTCAGAAAATTGTTTTTTTGAAATTTAAATTCCCCAAGTTTCTAATCCCAAGTACTATTTTGCATTTTGTGTGAAATCTTAAGTGAAAACAACAGGCTTTCATTTGCAATGTCATCAAAAGTGGAAATATTTCTTTCTAATCCAACTCAGGAGCAGTTGGATAGTCTGAAAAAAAGACGAGTTGCTTGAACTTGCCAGAAAGTACGATCTTTCTGAAGCAAAATCTTCCTTAACGAAACAATTAAAAATATTTTGATCCAATATTTGGTGGGGAAAAAGATTTTTGATAAAAGTGTTTTGGCATCAATCAGTAAGTCTATGACGAACCATTTAGCAGAGTTATGGTAGATTGTGTTGGTCCCTTATTCAAGACCAAGTCAGACAACCAATACTTGTTGACCATAATGTGTGCGTCTGCATGATTCCCAGAGGCAAATCCTTGGAGGAATGTTAAAACTGAAGCAATAGTAAACGCTTTGATAAAGATTTTTACTCAGTTTGACCTTCCCAAATCTGTCCAATCTGTTCAGTGGTCAAATTTTATGCCTGGAGTAAGTTATACATGGATTTGGCATGCAGCAGTTCAATTCAAAATTGAAATTAAGGTTTGACCTTGATAATGTTCGATGTTTTACATCAATGATGTCATCTACAACGACACTTGAAAAATTCACTTAGAGACATGTCTTAACCTCTTTGACAGACTCACAGATGCAAATTTGACAATTTATCTTAAAGTGAGTTTTGTCGTGCTTGTGTTACATTTTTAGGACATACCGTGGGAGTGGACATGTTAAACCTGTAGATGCTAGGATCAAGGCCATCTCTGAATTTCCTGTGCCTGTCAGTAAAAAGCAGCCGATATGATTTATTGGGTATATCTGGATACTATCGGAAATTTTGTTCCACTTTTCCATAATTGCTGAACCCCTGATAAATTTGTTGAGCAAGAAAACCAGGTTTCATGGTCTGAAAAATTTCAGGAGGCTTCTGATAAGTTAAAGGCCATACTTTAGAGTGCACCAGTTCTTTCAGCTCCAAATTTCAGTCAATCATTTAAAATGTCTGTTGTTGAAAGGGATGTTGGGGTTGGTGCAGTACAGGTTCAAGAAGCCAAAAGTGTAGATCATCCAGTGTGCCATTTTTCTAAGAAATTAAATAAGCGCCAGAGAAATTATTCCGCAATCGAGAATGAATGTTTGGCTTTGATATTGGCATTGCAACAATTTAATGTTTATATTAATTCAGATCCCTTCTTCAATTATTGTGTTTAGCGATCACAACCCCTTACTTTCATTGGCAAGATGAAAAACAATCAGATCATGAAGGTGGAGTTTAATGTTGCAGGAATACAATAATGACATTAGCACGTTAAGGGAAAAGGCATTTTAACAGCAGCTGAACTTCTCGTGTTTAGTAATATTATATTGTTTCATGTATTCTTTGTGTCATTCGTAAGATTTCATCTTATGTCATTTTTTAATGAAAGGTATATTTAACTAATAAGGATAAGAATGAGTTATTGCATAAAGCTTTCTTTATTATGGGGAGTATTATGTTTATTTAATTTGCATTGTTTGTTAATTTTTTTTAATTATTCTATTATATACCGTCAGTAATGAAATATTGTATCTAGTCCGTGCCCAAAATTGGTGACAGTTTTGGTAAACAACTTTTTTTTTTTCCTCAGAGGATCATCCTCGTAAGTTGAGTCAAGGACATTGTATTTTTAATATCTAGACTAGGTACGTGATAATTGTCATGTTTTAATGTATTGTGATTTTGGTGATCTTCTAACTAAGAGCTTTCTTGAACAATGAACTTTTGATCCTCATCCTGGGTTTTGCTTTGCGTCTTAGTTTGTTATATAACTAGTGTTTTTCTGAACGTCTGTTCATGCTTTGAGATCTAACAGATGAATCAAATTGTATTATTGTTATGTCCAGAAGTTCATTTGGGCTGGAATTTATTTCTGTAAGTTATTCAAGTGATTTTTCTCTGGAAATACAGAGTGCTCTTAAAAAATAATAAATAATATTCTTGTCGATTCACTGGGATTTATAGTGAATTCAAAACCTAGAATTATAATACTGTTTCAACAAAAGACTGTTGGTACGGCAATCCGATTCAGGGCACCATATAAACATCAAGTCTTTCAGTGTTGGATTTAATACAAATTACTAAGTTTATTCAAAACTTTTATTATTAGGACTTGCGTCTGTAATTCAAGGATTATTTTGGGATTTAACTCGCAATACTGTAAGTTTTTTGTCATTTTCACTTTGTATTTTAGAGAAATAAATTATTTGTTGAATTTTACAAAGCTTGTTGCTTTTCACTCTTTTCTGTTCTGTTACTTATTTTAAGAGCACAGACTCCTAACAATATTACCCATACAACATTTTTGAAACATTCAAAGCCAAAGACTTAATCACCATCACATACAGACTGATTACACAATTGCACAGTATATTTCTACGCCTAGCCTTGGTTGCGTACGTCACCTGGGGGAATTTTGCACAGGCTGTACAATTTTTTTCATAAAACGCCAGATGCCTATTTCATATGTTTAAAAGTATAGAATACAAAAATTTACTAGAATGTGCGACTAAAACGGGGATATGCAATAAATACAAAACCACATAAATGTTTTGTTCCGAGTCGGGGAAAGAATTTGATATGGCGTAGGAACATACGTCTCGGCCTGACGGCCTCGACCTATTCATACGACGCATCAAACTCATTCTTTCCGCAAACTCGGAACAAAATATTAGTTTTGTGTATATAGCCATACTCCTTTAATCGCTTGTTTGACATGTGTCATGTATACCAACGCAGTGGCCAAACGGAACGCTGTGAAACATTCGAGCCAAATCTAACTGTATATGTATTCCTTTGTAATGCTGCTCATCATACTACGATTTTCAGGAGCTCGTCGTGCTCGATTGTCTTTTTAGCATATCTATGGCTGGACATGTAAATTCCACCACAGATGCCCCTTTCAATTAAATGTTTGTCAATATCAGAGCGCAGTTCAAGCTCAGTCATTGTTTTCAAAGTAGGGCATCCAAGATCAATCACAGATATGAACTGTAATGTGCAGTGTCTAACTTGTGCACCTGCATAGCTGTGTCGCCATTTTTCAGCACGTGGTAGGTTATAATTGGCGGCCAGTATATCTGGTAGAAGAAGAACCCAGAAAATCCCTGGAAGAACGACCGACCCGCGAGGACCGGGGGGGGGGGGGTCCAAAATTTCTAAAGGGCCTCGACTTTCATGGAAATGGCACAAAAGCGAAAGTCTGTCAATTTACTCAGAGCGTGCATCATAAGAATTCTTTATTTCAGACTACATAGTCCATAGATCTAAATTAAAATACGGATATAAAGTAAAACATTGTAAACATAAAAGAACATATATATCATACGTACAAATATACAGATACAACAATTAACTGCGCCCTGCATTGTTAAGAATGAAATTAAGTGGCACATTTAAAGAGTAATTTGTTCCATCTACTAATAATATGACAATTTAAATGAATGTCATACCCAATAAATGCTCAAAAATAAAATGTTAGTCGAATTTCAATTGTCTGTATGTTATGTGCTGTATTGTTCGTTTTTTTTTTTTTAGTTGTTTTTTTTTTTAGCCTGGGAGAGGGTTTCCTGAAGCTCCGGAAGTCTCGTTACTCCGTCCCTGAGCTTTTCTCACCCATGCTGAAATAGCCTGAGACTCGAATCAACGCGGACATTTGAGATGTCGGTGATATGTAAAGGCGAGGGCATTAGGGCACTAATTTTATTATTTAATCATGCTGCAGTTTTCGCGAACCTATCATGTAGTGTCACGTTTGCTAAGCCCCAGCTATAAAGTCGTGTATAAGCTATAATATTACTGCGGTATTGTGTTTGATGTCTAAAGATTCCGCGGACCAGTGTTAGTCTCTTACGCAAGGTCACATGACCGGCTGGAAACCCGGAATCTTGAATTGGCACAGGCGATAGATCGCACCACTTCACCCCTATGTGTTACAGCTTAGTCCTAAGATCAGAGGGAAGCCCGCGGGGTGAACGGGGAGTGTTCTCATCCGTCCCCACGTTGACAGACGGCGAGAGGGATATTGTCCGCTAAGTTTGATTGGATCGGTCCACAGCGACATCCAATCAGAATTGAGATTGAGGGTGTGATTACAATTTAGATCCGAATTATAATTTTCAGAACTCTAAGAAAAAAATTTAGTTTCGCCTAGACAGATTTCTGAACAATAGGGTTACTCCGAGAGAGTCGCATGTAATTTGGCGGTAAAACTTAGAGGTAGATTCTAAGGAAAGAAAAAGCTTAGAAAAGGTCAGCAAGTTATTTGCTCGGTTTTTGCAGAATATTACGGCATCATAATTGTAATTATTTGTAGTATGTATGCTTAATTACTAGCATCGTTTAGTGTGTAGAATTACCTTTGTAGTGTTTCATTTGCATGCGTAAATGAGATCTGGGCTTGAGCCTACGTAGAGAACTATTAGATGCGAGGCGGAAATAAATATGTAGATTTTTCAATTCGCTGTTAGGTTACTTCGTAGTAAACCAGTGCATTTATTAATGCGTTATATTAGAATTTACGCAAGCTTGAATTGTGAATTTGGAAAATGGTTGAAGTATGCAAGATTAGTTGCTGTGGATGTATGCATATGTCAGAGCATGGATATTTAAATATTTGTGTACTTTGTATGAGTGTAAGGTAAAGGAATGCGTCTGATTGTGATATTGTTTAGGATAACGGGATTAGGAATATGTATTGATGTGACGGAATTTATGTATGAGAAGTAATCGATACCGTGCTTTTTATTATGACCTTTGTTACCATACAAGAACGTATGGGTATCTCGATATAAATGAATGCGTGACCAAAGAAATTTAATAGCCGTTATCTGATGATAGGCTGTGTGTAGTGTGAGATGAGAGGGTTAAGGAAAAATATTGTACCGTCCTTGTGTTTTCACAGAGCTTTTTAGGGGACAGAGAACTTCCGGTTGAATCGAGTCCTTCCGGTTGAATCGAGTCCCGAGTCTCCAAGAGGTGGAGACGGAATTGAGTCTAGCCGAACAGTCGAAGTCGACAGAAGTCTAGTCGGTGGAGAGAAGGTGGAAAAGGGGGAGGAGGAAAAGGAATATAGAGAAGTCGAGGAGGAGAAGCAATTTGGAGAAATAGGAGAGAAGAATACCACAGATGAGTAGAAGACAAGGACAGGTGGAAATCGAGCTCACATTGCTAATCAAGTGATGCAATAGGCTATTAAAGGGTCGAGCGGACGGAGTGTAATTGGAAATTCGATGAATTTGATTATTGAATTATTAAATTGTTATCATTGAATTTCAACCTTTTGTATATTTAAGCATCTAACCGTCGGCATTGCTGACTGAAGGCTTGGAGCTTTACATCCATCTTTCACTAACTTAACTTCCAACCAAACTCGAGCCTGGGTGGGACTTCAATAGTTTAAAATATTGGGAGCACCCCGCCCCAACCATAACAATCCACCACATAACAGTCTGACGCTGTTCGACTTATAACACGCGTATGTTAGCTTTTCTGGTACCTCTTGGTAATTGTACTGTTAACATCGCTGTTTTAACCGTCCGCGGGTTACTCTGGGCAACTACCCATGCTTCATTTGCGAGTCCTAATCCTTCAAGCATGCCAGCTTTTCGTATACCGTTTGGTGTTCCTATCACACGCTCTTGCGCTAGTTGAATTGGCATACCAGGATCAGGCATAGTCTAATTTCAAGTACCTAAATAAATGTTTTTAAAGTATTTTTAATTTACCTGGAACAGAAATTGATCTCTATTCGGGTCATCGTTTCATAGACGTTTTTAGTCTTTTTCATTGTCAGGCGTTTCCTCAGAGTTATTAATGTCGGGTATTTCTACCGCAATAGGATCTATAATTGTTGTATGACAATACTCGCGAATAGGCGAACAGATCCGCATGGTCTGCAAAACCGATTACGAGACTTGTTGAACCCATGCCGCATTTAAGGTGTTGTCGAGCACCTCAACACGTAACGCGAGTAGATTTACAGTATTCATAATTACCCGTTTTATTGCTTAGTTCACGTTTTCTGAAGCATACACCTTTGTGCTGGTTGCGTCCTAATGAACCTTTTGTTCATTTACAAATTGTCTCTAATAGAACAAAAAAAAAAGTCTTTTGCAGAAATCCCCACATCAATATAACCATCTATCCTGGAGGAGCAGTCTAAGATTTTTTTATGATGGTCACCATGCATCTATATTGGAAGTCATATCAGCACTACTTTCATCTATAACCAAATAGACATCACAAGTCTTCTGTGAAAAGCCATGTACATATTTTCTGCTCACATGTAGCGACAACATTTTCAAAATGATGGCCATATTGGATGTCACATGAACAGTTTTCACTCGGCACCAACTAGACAAGTGAAAAACTTGTATTGATCGGCCCATTTGTTCGGAATTCCCAAGTAACAGATTTTAGAGAGGACGGGTCGTCTGAACAACTTTTTTTTTCTATCAGGACGAACTAAATCTTGGAGTTTATGTGGTTGGGAATTCTCTAGTTGTTTCATTATAGAACTAATGAACTTGTACTGATGAACTTGTACTAACGGTCGCAAGATGCACAAGAGGTTTTGGCTCTTCTGTGCAATACTAGTAGCGAACACGCAACAAATTAACCTTCATGAATACTTTATTCAAACATGATGCACAACAGGCTGATAACAAATGAAAGTATGTATACATATATTTCCTTAAGAGGAAACTTTAAGCCTTCAAGACACTTTAGAAATTGATTCTTCCAAACAATACGAGATTAATTCGTAAGTAAATTAAAGAATAATGCAATCATACCTCTTACAAACTAAGAACCAATTCCTTAAATTATTAAATTAGATGCTATTTTTTTACAATTATGAATTCATGCAGGGATTAAGAAAACTTGGAAATTAAATTTGAAGGAAATACCCAACCCAATCAGTTATCACGATTTAACCCGAAATTCAATTGTCGGTGTCATGCCATGTCGACTGTATCCAGATATTCTGAGATGAACTGGATTAATTTCCTTTCTCTTCCCATGAAGCAACACCAGCACATCCTCCGGATTTTAATAGTTGGGATTTACACATTTTTATAACAGTGTACAGTCCTCGTATTGCTTCTGTATTTTTGGGGTAATTTTGCAAACTGTAGGCACAAGTATTTTTGTCAAAGTGGTGACTCGACTGTTCTTTACACAGTTGTACAAAACTCATACAAGATTCACTTTAATGAAAATCGTGTAAATGTCGACAAATGATTTGATTAGAAATAAAGAGTATACATACAGGAAAAGTACACGTGCTATTAAATGTGCCGTTTCTTTCACTGGTTTTACAAGTTAGTGCGAGTTGGCTTGTGATCGAAGCTGTTGGATCACATTTCACATGCCTGGTCAACAGATAGATTTCCGACATAATGCGCATTTGATTTGTCTCTTTGCACATTAGTCAAAGCTTGTGACAACTGTACAATTTAATGATCACAGGATTTATAAGTTATATGAAGTTTGAAATAGCAATGCTCATTCTTTACCTCACATTTGTTATATGTAAAACTACCTACTCGATAATTTGTAATAAAAATGCCGTGAGCTCACTTGCCGCACTTCAATACTTTCATGCCATCTCCTGCACACAACCAGCTTATGATCATTATTTTTCACAACGCTAACACTATTTTTCACAACGCTAACACCATGTTCACTAGACGTGCAAGTTGCGCGTATCAAATGCAATGCCATCCACTTTTGCACGAGAAAAAAATGCATGCCTTCGTGATAGAGAAGGGAGAAATTTAAGGTCGATTTGTCCTAAAAAGACAGGTGGGTCAAATGTGCTTAGATTTATGTACGAACTATGAAATGAAGAGGTCTTACATTAGGCCGGATTTTCCCTTTAAATATCAATATACTGTTACGGCAATGTATTCTGGAGAGTAGACGATATGAAAAAACAAACAAAATTCCAAAAATTGACCTCAGCATTCAAAATTCCTACTATACACTAGACCATTCAATAGTCTACATAATACCGATACATAAAATAATCTAATCAATCTACGTGTATAGTCCATGAGAAATGTTCATTGGTGTTTTGATAGGCACTGTTAGCTGTCGATGAAGTTATTTCATGACCATCGTGGTGCCCCTTGCTCTCGTCTTCCCCCACGACCTTGCGTGTGGCCCCTTTCCATTTCCTAAATAAGATGTACATGTATTTACAACGTTCGCAGCAGGACTAGAGCCATCTTTTAGAAGTTTAACATTTCAATATCACGATACGCGAAGTTAAAAAAGCAATAGCCAGAAGCGAATTTACTACCAAAATTTTTTAAGAAAGCATGCACTGATAAGGTTTCAATATTGATTCAAGAATATAAGCTATGTTGGGATTTGGACCGAGACAAGGAAATCGCAGTCAAGGGGTTATTTCTCCCAACAAGGCTATACCGAGCGGAGAGACAATGTAACCCAGCGACTGGGATTTCATTGTCTTGCTGCAAACACCGACAGATTTTTCTCAACAAACTTTTTTCAAACTAAATTAAAATAACCCTGGACCCTTGCAATTTAGTTGGAAGATTCAAAACTCATCAGGTACTATTATTGTTTCACACTATATAAATGAAAACTAAAAGACAGATTCCATTCCACACGTTGAAGATGAGAATAATTATGTTTATCACTAACTTTATGAAAGAAATAGAACCAGAACGAGGGTCAAGTTTTTTTCCATAACATTCCAAGCTGTAAACAAGATCAAAAGGTCACGCAAACGTGTGTACCCAAATTAAAGTGCATCCCAAATTAACGGACGTATGTAATGTTGATAAAAATGGCTCTTACAATCTATAATCATGAACAAAAGTAAAATATATACATAAATATCTTTACATACCATGTTTTCAACTCTTAATTCCGGTGTCCCAAAAGTTGAAATATCACTTATTACACATTATACATTAGTCGAGTTCTTGTCCCGTTATTATCTGCAGGAAGGTTTGTGACGACATTATTTAAAGCTGGACTGCATTCGTATTGTCCCAAGCTGTCCCATTAAGATCTGGCTTTGTCAATATTGCTTAAAGAGGCATCTCCCAGTTGTTTAAAAAAATTATATTCACACCCGATATGCAGGAAGTATTGTGGCACTGGAGCCGTTTTCAACACGGGTGCCACGGTGACCATATTTGTTCTCTCCAAATAGAGATCACAAGTCATATTTAAAGCACTATGCCGATGTCTTGGTTTAAGAATGCAGTAATAGATTTTCGATGTGGCCATTATAGCATCCATATCAAATGCTGGATCGGCACCATTTTAATTAAAGACCAACTAGTCATCACAAGTCTTAGTAAAAAAATATGACCACTCATGCAGGAGAAGTGTCAGTTATATTGACCATCAGATTCCTTTTCATTTCGGACAAACTGGACATAATACAGAGTCTTCTGGTGAAACATTAATGTCAAGATGTCTTATAGGACTAGTTACAAGATTTCAAGATGGACACTGGTCGCCGTACTGGACAGGAGATAGGCACCATGTTTATTTAGGACCAGCAACATCACATGAAGTCTTTATGAAATCCCCATGTTGATATGACCGTCCATTCAGGAGGAAAAGTGATGAAAACTTCAAGGTGACCACTAATGGCTATATCAGATATTTGATTCTACACATGTTCAATTATGACGAACTGGACATTCAAAATCTTTGGTGAAAACCGCAAGTCACAAGTTTCCATTCCTTCAGTGATTACACGATTTTTAAGACGACAACTGTTGCAGCCAAATTGGACATCAGATCAGTGCCGTTTTCATTTTGACCAACTATAAAAATTCTGGTCATGTGAATGCGACTTTAGGAGTAGCAGCAATAACGATTTTCAAGATGGACACCGTTGGTCCTGTTGGACATCAAATTTGCTTGATTTTCATAAAAGCCCAACAAGACCTCAAAAAGTCTTGCTAAAACCCCATGTTGATATGATCATCCACTGATGGAAAGTAGTGATGAAAAGTTTCAAGAAGACCCCTTTGATGGACATATTGGATATTAGACTGGCACCGTTTGTATTCAAGACAAATTATACATTGTATGAAGTCTTGTAAAAATGTTGCGTCAATATGCATTTCCATTCAGGAGTAACGATAAAAAATTGTTCAAGATGAATTCACTGTGGTGGCCATATTGAACAAAAGATGACCACCATTTTCATCTAGGGTCAACTAGATTTTCACACTACTGTTCATATGGCAATCTATTCAGGATGAGTAGCAATAACCAGAGTTTTTCAAGCTGGCTAATATGAAGGCTATATCGGACATCTAAGAAGCATCATTTTCATTTAGGTCCAACTAGACCATGGGTTGAGTGCGTTTAAAGTTTCATGGCAGTCCAAATATTTTAAAAGTATGTATAACAAACATTTAATATACAGATAGACGACGGAAACAAGACCATCCCACAAGCTTCTGGTTTACGACTAGAAGAGCTAAAACCCAGATATTCATGCCCTTTTAAACTATTGTTCATAAATCTCAAGAATCTAATATAATCTACCCCTAGAAACCAGATTTTAGTATGAAATTTGTAGGGTTTGGGTGACACTGTTGACATCCAGCAGTAGTAGTTCATGCATCAGAATTACGTAACTACTTCAGATAAGATTTCGCACGTGAAAAACGTGCATCTTGGGTCAACTCGTCCAACTCCTTTACTCATACTCCTGTACAACACGTTATTCCTACTCCCAACTGCGCTCGTAAGGTATTCTGAGCGACTATATGTAACAGCATGTAAGATTAAATGTGCTCATGCATGCATGGAAGTACTTGACCAATTTTAGTAAGCGTTGCACAGGTCACGGGAATCTTGGTTGTAAAGGTAACAAGATACACCAAGTTATCAGTTTCATGGCTGGAAACTTAACAGAACCAATAAATGAATTCCAAGTAAAAATTTCTAACAAAACCACTAATATACGATGTACAAGTCACAATGACCACTTTATGCAACAAGGACAGAATCAAGATGAATACATTTGCTAAGTTCTCAATTTGCGCGATTCAGTTAGATCGCATGCATATAAATTTATTGCCCAAACCTCAATAAAACGAAAGGTCTGACTTTGCATTTAATGTGTGGGTGTAGTACTAAGATATACAACCTTCCAATTTATTGATTCAAGCGTTAACAGTACAAATATAAAATGTAACCAAAGCCATCGAAGCATGTAATATGGGCAACAGCGACCTAAATATAAGATGAGTGCGTCAAGTTCACGATTTTAAGGATAACGATATGTATAAAGGATGTGTGAAAAAAAAGCTCTTTGGTATGACCTACATCCAAAAGTTGAAACTAAACCAGTAAAATGTGAATTGTAGGTCGAATTGATCTTGATTAAGGGAGTGGTACTAAGAAATACAATTCTCTAGTGCACGTTTTTACCATTAACAAAACTTGAGAATAGTTTATTATTTAACTCTGGTTAGTAAAACAACTTGCGGATCACCATGACCTACTTTTAAGATGGTGTAGTACTTACTAAGATAAACTCCGTCCGTGTTTAACGATTCAATGTATTACAGTATTTATACAGTGTAAAAATAAAAGAAACAGCTGAACAACTTGTTAGCATCAGCCCGATCATTATGGAGGTGGTCTTACAAAGCAGACTAAATTTTTCCAAACATAAGAATATTCGAATCTGTACATATGTATACGCTTTTATCTGGACACCGATGGCGTGGGTAGTATAATGATGTTCATTACTTTGTTGAGGTTGGTTAAAAAGTTGTAGAATGAAAAGCCTTTTAATTCTCTTCCCGATTGTATCGACAATGTCTGATAAATATGAAAATAAACCTCATTATAAAACGCAATGGGAATTCAATATCGGATAAATGATACATTGTATTCCAACTGACAAAATATAGACAAAACTAAGCCAAACTAAATGCGAAAACAATTACGTTGCTAGCTATACACAATTTACATTTTGCAGCTGTGAACACCATAGATAACTGTTAAAGTCGCCACAGATGAAGATAAACTCCATAAATTTGGTATTTGTGGACTAGTCGACAACTGAAGTGCGTTTTGTGGTCATTACTAACAAAATTTAAGAACCCAACAAATAACCTTGTATGGATACAGCGAGACCCCTTCCCCAATACATGACCTCAAGTAAATAAACAATGCAACTATTTACAAAACCAGGAAAATATATACTTGCAAAAAACGTTTAAAGCAGGGTCTCAAACAAGGGACCCATGTAGTTATTTCATGTCACCCGGAATATGTAAATGAATACAGATTTCAGTGATGCGGCCTTAGGGCTAATGTACGAGTCCTCGTTTGGCCCTCGTGATTCGAGTTTGAGATTGAAGTATACATTTTGCTCACTTACTGTTCATTTTGAGACAGCAAACTTTAGAAATCGTGTATCTTCTCCTCTGGACACAACGGTATGTTGTATCACCACAATCTGCATCCGTAATGCACGCGAGTGGCGTGTTAGACGAGGTCATCTTTGGCCGACCAAATGCACACACCTTACCTGAAACAAATCGAGTGAATGAAAAAACAAACCATGAAATCATACACCCTTGTGGGTGTAAATTCAAGGTCTGTGAAAAATTAGGCTCTTGTCTGAAGTTAAAATCATGGGTTGTGGAACGAGTCCTATTGATGTGGTTAGCTGTGACCTTAATATTCGACATTTTCACTCAACTTCTAAGGTTACTTCCTTGCCACGACGTCATCCACAAAGCTTGATTAAGTCACGTGGACTGCGTGTTATTTTATTTAAAATATTGTTTTTACTGGTGTTCATCTTCTATCTATTAAACACAAAGCAACGTTTCCTTCTGGCTCAGAGTGCAAGCCACACAAGTCTGGTAAATGCATGTTAACTAAAATTAAAGCCGTTATTAAATGAAATATTTACCGAGTAACCTTAATCTGAACGTTTTCATTCCAAAACTGAAAGGTTAGCTTGTTACCCAAAATGCAAATGCGAGTCATCCACAAGATTTGATTGGTTAAGTTTTGTTTTGTGGGTCTAACGCCATTTTTCAGCACGTGATGCACTATACATGGCAACCTGTATATTGGGTGGAATAGCAACCCACAACGATCGAGTCATCTGTAAGGCAAGCTCCTTGGACCACCCACTCGGGGCCCTCTAAAGTTTTCATTAAAGCATGTTTTATGACTGACAGTATCTCAAACGTGTCTTATCACTAACCTTGAACCTTCCGACTCGAAAGCAACATTATGGCTACTATACGCCATTCTATTTTCTCTCAGCTTTCCAATTCATTTACAGAGTCGGTACCTCACAAAACAGCACAGCATGCCCATATAAAATAACTAAAACATGTTCACCTTGAACTGTATTTTATACATCTTATTAATTTCTCGGGATGAATCTACAGATAAAATGCTTCTTGATTGAAAAGTCCGATTTGAACAAAAAATTGTATATCAAAGCTTAAACTTATCGACTGAAAATGAAATACAAGTCACATGCCCAGTTTTAATATGATTAAACAGTGCAGTACAATCAACACTTGCAGATCTGTTCATTACTGTACTCAGAACAGCATTTAAAAAACAAAGGTTAATTGTGGAGTTAAGTTCACAATGAACTCTGAATGTAGAGAGTAACATAACTAGGCAATCATGTAAAGTTACGAAGTTTCATGGTCCCAAAGGGGCTTTCATCAAATGAGAAGTGACCTTGACCTTTAAAGGCGAGACCTTAACTAGTGCACGCTAATGTAACTGGTATCCATGTGTACCTTGGTTCATTGTATCGCATAACATTTTATGACAGAGCAGAAATACAAGAAACCTTAAAATATTCACCAATGACTTGACAGGACCCGAAACTTTGACACATGGGTTTTAGAAAATTTTCATCCCATCGCCTTAAATGGAATGGAAATTGTACAGTAGAAAGTTGTTGACCTTGAACTTGAAGATAGCAATTCCAATGTGATATGTGAAACCTTCTGGAGACGACGCACAAGTAAATCAAGTTTAATTCCTTAATCTCAGCTTTAAACATTGAGTGGAAGTGAAAGTTTGATGGAAAATAGAAAATACCAAGACGTGACCTTTATCTTGAAGATGGGATCCCCAATAGGGTATGCAACACCCCAATAGGGCATGCAACACCTTATTTCATAAATGTGATCAAACAGCATCAAAGTTAATTTTACAGTGTGTGTGTGGTTTAGATTTTTAACGTAACTTTAACAATTTTTCTGTCATAATCGCTACAATGTCTGCAGTGTGGCAGTTTATAGTGACGTCTAGCACTGGGGCATCGTGCCGCAGACATGTAGCATGATGTCCCACCCAGTCACATTATCCTGACACCAGACCGACCAGTCCTAACACTAACCTCTTAATGCTGAGCGCCAAGCGAGGCAGTTGTTAGCACAGCACTATTTTTATGAGTCTTTGGTACGACTCGGCCGGGGTTCGAACCCGCGACCTCCCGCATCCGAGGAGGACGCTCTAACCACTAGGCCACCGAAATTTTACATTGTACTGTATCTCTCCCTTGACAAGACTAGTCCGCTAGCCTATAACTTGTCCAAGTGTGTGTGTGGGGGGGCTTATTCCAAGACATGGGTATTCATAGTAAACATTTCCCAACGTATATACAGGTGGTGGGGCGGGGTTATCATTGGAAAATAATGATAAATGTTGTGCAGCGACAACTGTTCCTGTTGGAAGTTGTCCAACAGCAAAACAGTTGGAGTCAGAAGTGACTTGTCACAGGTGGTCTTGTTTTGGCAGTTGTATGTTTATAAACAATGTTTCTAGCTGCATCAACGAGACTACAATAGTGTATTGACTATCAAAGTATACAAATTAAAGCAAAGGAAGACACGATCCATTTTCCTCAACTTACCCGTTCCTGGGGACTTCTGTGCCATTGTTATTCCAACACATGCCAATAATAGCAGTATTAGTAGAGTAACCTTTTCTAGCCACATCTTGGGGAAGATTCCGACAGAATAATCAAACTTTGTTCCCCTCTGAAATATAGCATGTCAAATATATATATATATATATATATATATATATATATATATATATATATATATATATATATATATATATATATATATATATATATTGTGTGTGTGTACACGCGTATATATGAATGTGTGTGACCTTTGGTCAAGTATGTCTGTATCACAGCATTTACACAAGCGGATATATAGTAGCGATATTGTTATGTTTAACAGCAGCTATTTCCACAGAAACGTAAAAGAATAAAAAAAAACGCCGCTTTGTGCAGAAATTTAGGAAATTGAATTTGTGCTACCAAATAGCAAAATGTAGAAACTGCATAATAAATATTCAACGACACCGTCTAAGCCCTTTGTTACGCTATATAAATATACAAAGCTATTATTGCCACGACTACCACCAAGTCCTTTCGTGATGCGATATAAATATACAAACCTTATGCAACAAAAACTGCAAAACCCCTCAGTGAAGCGAAACCTATTAACACCATGAAGGTTTCAAATATGTTTAGATACGAGATGTAAACGTACAAATCTATGAACGCCATGAAATTTGCAAATCTCTAGATACGAGATTTGTATATTCAAGTCCATTATTGCCATGAAAATTTATGTTCTTTCAAACGTGATGTAAATATACAAGGCTATCAAGTAGGTTTTCTTAACACGTCGAAAATGTCTACGTCAACAAGAAACCTTGCACTTGTGCGCATCGGGGACTTGAAGGCCAAATTATTTCTTTCACCAAGGATATTAAAATGAGCTGTCTGAACTTTCGCAGTATGTTGTCAACTACATTTCACAAGAAAACAAAAAAATGTCACTTTTCCAATAGATTACGAATAACACTAATTTTGCAAAAACTTGGAATAATCGAGAGTTCGATTTAATTATATGCATTATTAAAACAATGCCGATATTCACTGTCTAGCAAATATAATGTCATTTTTCTCATTTTGTGAATACAAATAATGTTTACAGTACACCTAAAGTCTAAAGCGAGTAGATATTCGAATGGGCATACTCGACTCCGATTTACCCAACTAAACAAAATCCCAAGAAATAATGAATTGGAGACCGAAACTACCATGTACAAAAGTACAAATAGAAAACAATAAATTGTCAACCCCCAAAGTAGTATCTTCTATTGTCAGTAGATGTACACATTTTAATATGGTTATTACTACACGGTTGTATATACTACCGATTCGGATTAACCATGGCGTTTGTCTGCTATGTCGAGGTAAATAGGTAATTTTCTCGATAGCATCTACTTTACACTCGTATTCTATAGTCGATTGTACAGTCGTATTTTATGGTCAACTTACAAAAGTAGCTACAACAAACAAGCTGCACGGAGCAACGCTTCGTATTGCTGGAAAGATACGTTTACAGTAGAAGTCACATGGGTCATGTATGCGCTTTTACTCATTTTATATTAAAGTTCTTTTAAAATTTAACACTAATTTTCTTTAACCAAAGTCTATTCAATCCCGATTATTAAATGCTCTGCACGTTAACTGTCACCAAGAAACTTCTATACAAAAAATTATCTGTCGCCATGGATTTTTACAATCGTGGCCTGTACTAAACTCGAGTTGAAATAAGATCGCGTCGAGTGGAATCGACACAATCGACGGTAGTACGAATTAGTTTTATCAATATGCGTAGCTTTCATTGTGACATCACAGCGCGCGACATTTCAGTCCGGATTATACTGGATCACACCTTTAGGTTCATTTGTCTAAAAATGTCTACGTACTTTAAAATTGATTGTGCCGTATGCACCTCTCGGGGCGTCTAAATAATGACCTTCCAAAGGAATATGAGTGTATACGAATCCAAATTAAGTGAATACTTGCCACTAGAAGGAATGTACAATTCAATTTTAAACAATGACACCCATAACTGAAATGGTCGTGTTGAATGCCTACATGACCCGTGTGACTTGTACTATAGTCATGTTCATTTTAGGAACGTCGCTTCAAAAAATTGACAATATCTTCCGGTGTGGTTGTCGCTTAGTTGTAGCATATATACATACCTATGGTTTCTTCAGTTTGTTTTAATTGCAAGATAACGCTTGCTGTAAGTTGTAGGTCTGTAAATGATCCTCTAAAACATGCCATACTTAACAATGATAGAGATATTTCAGCTTCAAGTTGTAGAGAGCCAGCCACAGCTGCGCTTGATAAAAAAACGAAAATATAGTACATAACATTCCGTACACATAGCGCTCTTGGACCAAAAATGCACAAAATAGCCCACAGCGACGAGGCAATACACAATCCATTAGCATGTGCTGGTCCCTGATTAGAATCTTATTCAAAATATTCCACTGCTTTATTTTCATAAATGTTTACTGATGTTTATATTGGGAGTGTCGGCTTTATACTATGTCATGCATATTCACGGCAGCGTCATAAAACGGTAAATTTGCCTGTATTTCCGGTATCTACCTAGGTACAAAAATGTATGAAGTATCTACATCCAAAAACTCATGTGCTTGCAACTATTCCCACATTTTTCATTGGACTTGAAATCGGCCGGATGTTATTCACTAGGTGAACATGTAGTATATAAAGACCATCTACTCATAACGACCGCGTTCAAACGGTCACATTTTTGGACATAAAATCGATACTGTTTATCTGCACATACATTGTTTGCAAAGACCACATTCAGATGGTTCCACTGAGGGTCTTTTTACAGAAATTTGACTGTACGTCTATACATAACAATTGGGCGGGGGGGGGGGCGGCGGCACAGCAAGCCCTGCTTCTTTCAAGGAGTGATCTGAAACCCGACACATTACTGGCACCCAGTGCCGGATTAAACCCTGTGGAGGCCCCTAGACAGTTGAAATCTCGGGGGCCCCCCTCGCAAATTCTCTCCTAATACTTTCAAGATCAAATCAATTCAATATTATTTTGATCCGTTGTCACGGGGCCCCAAAAAGGCGTGGGGCCCATAGGCCGGTGCCTACTCTGCCTATTTGGTAATCCGTCACTGCTGGCACCAGATGAATGCATTTTTGTCGTAAGACCGATGTATTGTTCCAAGTTTATGGCCCTTTTCTTACGTCAAGAAGCATCTCTACGCAATTCTTTCCGCCGATTCAGAAAACATGCACATGCTTTTGTAGAATAAACCTAAAAGTGGTGTTAATGTAACAGTGAAGAAAGAAAGGCAATAAGACAAACAATAAAATCTCAAATCCTATACTTTTAAAACTATAGTACCTAATTCCAATTCAGACAAATATTTTCCTTACATTCTTTTGAAGGGTGCACTTTTCATTTTCTCAAAATTCAAAATAAATTCTAAAACTTATATAAACTTGTGCAGTTATTCACAAAATGAAATGTGCATGTCATTTGGAGGCACAGTAAGTCATCCGTCGTTCAATGGATTGATCTGAAAGTCAACTTTCTGGCGAGTTTTCGAGTTGTATGTGATGACCTGTATGTATGTACGCACAAACGTAACGATCGGTCTACATTTCAAATTCTTGTGCGTGCGTGCATTTTTCATAGGGCTTGAAATCGGGGAGACAATTCACATGAGGTGAACGTGCATGTGTAGTTTCGTCCACAATCTGAAGTTTTCCGAGTCGTACCCTCTTTGTGGTGTTAAATGTATATATAGTATAGAAAGCCCTAGAGACCACGTTAAAACGGTCCCATTTTGCATATCTGCACGTCGGAAAACTTAGTGGTCTTCATATATAGCTTTCTTTATGTACGGCATTGTGGGGGGGGGGGGACAAGCCTTAGATCTGTGGAGGGATTGCAGTAAACCCTGCTGACATTCATTTGTTTTAATGAGTGGTCTTTATTCAAACGTTTGTACATGAAGATGACAATTTCTGGAGGTACACGTCCTACATCTTTTTCAAGTGATTGCCCTAAAACCTTGCTGATGTAAACTGTCACGAGGTGAACATGCGCATGCGTCTTTTATCGTAAGAGTGTCGAGTCCAAGTGGCAAGAGGAAAAAAGCTCGGACATCTGAAGAAATACGTTATAATCAGTTTAGCATAACAGGAGCAAAATTATTTGATTTGTTTTGAAACCTAGAATAGTTTTGACAGACATGTGCTATACATAATAGATATCGTCATGTGTGCAAAGTTGGAGTACACGAGAAGATGATAAAAAGGTTTTAGAATCTCGTAAAATCACTGTCCAAAAGGCATGCATCATGGAAACGCATAACAAATATCTACCTCAGAAGGACTTTAATACATTCAAGGTGGTTTTAATCTTTTAAAACTTCTTGACATCTATTTTGTGGAATTTAGTATCAAATCACTAACAGTGACGTAAACGTTTATGAAACTACACTGGTCAAGTTTTATTTAAGAAATTACCGAGACTGAAGTTTTGGGAGCATCAAGCTTTCATCAAAATAGGTTGTGTCCAGGCGTCGTGTCCAGGCGATGATTGATTCTAAATGAATTTTTCACATGCATAAATAAAAAAGATTTACCACAAGTTACCTGTAATGTTGTATTGTGCATTCTTAGAAAAATGGCGAGAACGTATTGAAATCTCTCCACAGAAAGCTGTTTGATGTAAAGAACTCGTGGAATAATTTTATTACATACCTGCAGTAAAATATCGCCCTACCCCACCCCCACCCGTTTTAAACGAGATTGGAATCAAATGGCAGTTTTATGTAACCTGTTCAAGAATAGTTCAGAAAAGGGATAAAGACAATTAACTCTGAAGATTCTGGAATGCTTTAAATTGAAACACATCAGAAAGATGCCGTACATGTTGAAAAGTTTTTTTGGGGTATCAAAGCAGCTGTTACAATTTCTATAACTTTCATTTCATGGATAATATCCAGATATGGATTTACAGTTTTGGGGTTAGGATAATCACATGTACATTTAGCTGTGTGGATACTGAATTTTAAACTCGGCTTAAACAATTTGAGTCATATTGCTACGATGTCTGCAGTGTAGCAGTTTATAGTGATGTCTAGCGCTGAGGCACCATGCCACAGACATGTAGCATGATGTCCCACCCAGTCACATTATCCCGACACCAGACCGACCAGTCCTAACGCTAACCTCTTAATGCTGAGCGCCAAGCGAGACAGCTGTTGGTTAGTACCATTTTTATAGGTCTTCGTTATCACTCGGCCGGCGTTCGAACCCGCGACCTCCCGCATCTGAAGAGGATGTTCTAAACAATTACGCCACCTGAGCTCTCGCAGCAATGGGGATACATAAAAAATATACACAGGGTCAGCACAGGTTATAATCATGACAGCAACGAGGTTGAAGATTTGATTCATTCTGTCACTTGTATGTAAAGGCATGAAAAAAGATTCAAACATACTATGAACTACTATCTCATGAATAAAAGATTTGTTGTCTTTTATGAAATAAATTAGAAACCCAGACCCGATTATTTATTTTCTTCCTTTAAAATAAGAGGAAAAAAAAACAAAAAAAAAAAAAAAAACGTACCAACCATACAAACTTACGTATCTGTGATGTTCAACTAATGCTTGTAACTGTAAAATTACACGTGTACTTACCTCGGTCAAAGGTTGTAGTTAGCTTTGATCGAAGCCTATACTCCGACTACTTCTATTCTAAATGAATGTATCAACTTGTGCTAGTTAAACACAAACACGTGCCGTTATATATATGGTCCCCTGACAAACATCATCATCGACAAAGGTGTTAGGCATTTCGTGAAATACGTGCGCACTGGAAGCGTTTCGAACAGTGTGGCCAAATGTCCGCCATCTTATATCGTACAAATCTACGTCATCAAGACTTCAAAATTTTGTGGTTATTTGTTTAAATTTTCAGTATACA